>JAQGBY010002218.1:0-24170 GCA_034698785.1 Mycogona germanica
GAAATAACTTGTGTCTGGTACAACAACATCAATAAATATATTCGGATATTTTCTCAAGAATAATTTTTTTGGGATGCTGAGGAGAAGATTCCCTAACGACAGGGCAGGATGTTGGCACATTGCCCAGTCAATTGACTTATTATTTCGATTGCCCCATTCTGAGTTGCCTGTCTTGGTTTTAGCAGTCCAATGTGAATAGGAAACAATCCCTTATGCGTGTGCCATGCCCGGTTCTAATAAGCTGTTCTGAAAGATTTTATTGGCGATTCGATCGCGTGGAGAGGTGGTGGGTACGTGGGAGAAGGCGTAGTCAAGACTTCTGTCGGGATTGGGGTGGATGCAATCATCCCACGCACGACGCGACATGCACAGATGCCCTGCGCGCCCCATCCATCATATGGCGAATGGCCTGGCGAATAATATCGCCTCCCTTGAAACCTGTTATGTAAGATGGAATTGACTGTCCCTGCGGTCACATGATTTCCGCAAGACCCAGTAAGTTATTTGGATATGATGATTTTTTTAAATTCACTAGTGTATATCTCTACTGAACCCCTTTTTGTGCTTAGGCACTGTGTGAGGGACACATTTTCACCAGTACCCCGGGATCGAATAATCGAGAGCCCGGGCCGGGAAGCGAACCCGGGACCGCCGAGCCAGTCAGTCGCTAAACCAAATGGGCTACGACGAGTCGCACAAATTTTTCTCAATCATTTATATTTTGAATTGCTGATATTTGTAAAACGTGGATAGCAATTTCGTTACTGGCGATACAATGTGTTGTGTGCCAATAATTTATTTTCATATTTATTGTTTATATATCAAAATATGTCTTCCAGATGTGTTGAAATTGGTCGAACGAAAGGTTTTAAAAACTATTATTCTCAAGAAGAATTTCCCATGGCCCATATTGCTAGTATATACTAATTTTTGCGAGGTTATTTTAACCCAGCCAAGCTCGATTCTTCGTGTACTTGTTTTGTACCTTATTGCATAACTGTATTCAGCGAATTCTATATTTATCGAAGGCGTCAGTCGACGGAAAGACCGCACGGAACACGCAACGTAATTTTCGTCTTATCTTAAGTAGTTTTTGCTTATTTTCTTTGTCGTGTGAGAGACATCTCGTTTTTTATTTCTGTTAGTATCGCCACCGCCTTTGCCTCTCCAAAGTGGTGTATGGCTAGATTGTAGACTAGACAATCGATTCATGCTTGGTAATCGTTGATGAATAAATGCTTCCATTTTTATTGAGTTTGAATCTATTGCCCATGTTAATCGTGCTGGATCAATCCATAATTCGACTGGCAATTAGAGGTGCCGGGATCACGGGTTCAATTCCAGGCAGAGACCTTTGGAATTTTTCGGGCGACAGAAACTCCTGCACGAGCCTTTCTTGGAAATATCGTCACACGCACATATGGCGACAGATTTGGCAGGTGCTGCCCTTCCAGTGGCGGGAGACGTCAGAGTTTTTGAGGAGTCTGGATTTATTTGGTTTATTCTAATAATTGTAATATTTATTGGATTTGTTCGGTTCCTCCCGATTGAGTCCAGTGCCGGGGCGGATGTTTACGGTCACCCCATGTATCGTTGTCGCCCTTTTGTATTGCAATCCATGGGTGGTTTAAATAACTTAGGCATGCATTTTACTTCATTGTCTGTGAACTCGCTATAGGCTGGTACCACACTACATATCTTTGCTCGTCCCAGTCGCTGTTTAGTCGGCCTATTGTATCGGGCCCGCGCGCGCAACTTGTGTCTTCTTTATCGACGCATCTCCACTCTATTAAACTAAACTATCTCTCGCAAACCAACTTCCGCTGCCAATAATACAGTTTCCCGCCCAATCTCCCTCCCCCGTAGGGTGTGCTGATATATTTTTACGTCTGCCCATGCACGTACATTCATTTCTTTGGACCCGTTCGTCTCATCATTCTTCTGCCTAACTTCACTCCACCCCCACCCCCCATCCACCTCCCTCCCTCGCTCCTTCACCGCTACCGCGCCACCCACACCTCCAGCATGCACTATACCAATTACCGAAATGAATCAATCCATTGTTGTCATTGTATTTCTGTTTACCAGCGCGCCCGCCCGCCGGCTCTCCCGAGGACCGTAAACAACTCCCAAACTTAATTTGGTAAAAAGCTACGGTTGTTATATGCAAGCCACCTCGGAACAGAGAGGGAGGGAGAGAGAGACAGACAGATGAGACTGTGCGTTCACGTTTTCCCGACGTCCAGAATAACTCCTTGCCGACAACTCTTTCCTCTTTTTGCACACGTTACTTCGTCGTCTGATCCATCCCGTTGGGCTCTGGTAGCTGGCTCCATGCTGCGGCCGAATCTCATTCTCCCGTTGATCTATTCTCTGTGTATATGTACTAGATCTCTGGTTTTCTCAACCAGTTTTTAAAATGATCTACAAATTGGTCATCTTTGTGTATGAAATACCAATAACAAATTTGGGTATGAATGACGGACTGTGGTTCGGCGGTCCCGGGTTCGATTCCCGGTGCGGCCTTTGGTCCGGGGCACTGGTGAAAATGTGCCTCTTACATAGTGCTTAAGCACTGAGAGGGGTACAGAATCTTCCTGTTGTGATATACACATCAGTGAATTTTAAAAAAATATATGAAATTGTTATATACCTCAATGATTTTGCCAAAAAAAAAATTAGTGTCGTCTGCTTTTCAAATGGTCTTTAACACATTGAGGAAGTAAACTGACAGAATAGTACTAGTACTAATCGATTACTGTTCTAGCACTGGTGATGTCATCTGTTGTCACTGACGAACGACATTTTGGTGGGGGCTCCCAGGGCAAAACTTATGAAACGAAGTCGCCACAGAGATTTCGCATTATTGACCACACGCACCATCCAGTATGGTATATAGCATTTGTTCGAGGCAGTGGCCGCAAAGGTAACTTAGGTCTTATTGGTTTCTGTTGTTGGTCGATCGATCGCTTAGTTCTTTATCTGAACGCCTTTTTTTGGTGTGTGTTGTTGAATTGGCATTTGTACCAAGTATGTGACCAACCGAAGCTTAGTCGATCGTTGACGATATCCATGGTGAGCAACCGTTTAACATGGATGTGTGTAGTTAATTTCCGGTCCCTTCGACCAGGCCTGCGACGGCATCGATGGCTCTTTTTTCTATCGTGGAGCTTCGACCGCGAGCGTTACTGATTTCGCAAATCGTGTTCCGGGTTCATGTTGATGGTGCAGGGGGACCATGCGCACAAACTGGCGTTAACCTGACGTTAACCTGACTTGACGTTCGGATCGACTCTCGAGTTAGCTATAGGGGACAGTCCACACAGTGTGCGACTTCAGCAATTGGCTGGGCTTATCCACAAATTCCGCCGGCGACAGTGGCAGCGATGACTGCCTCCAGTTCACATTCACTCAGGCTTTCTCAAGTGTTCTTCAGGCAGTCAGTGTTTGTATATTTCTGTTAATCCTAGCAACGGGTGTAATTGTTGTAAGCCATGCTCTTCATGCATGGTGCTTGGTTTTTCAGTAATCTTTAAAAAGGTATGGCAATATGAAAGCTCCCCCTCGAAAGCTGTCCCGCAACGCACTGTATATCGTTCATGCATTTGAGACAAGGTCTTGAAACGTGGACTTTGTGCGAATATTAGCTTCCCCATTGTTTACATGGCATTGGTGATGCGTTGTTTTTTTCGTTCTCTCACTCGTCGATACATACTTGGTATGGCGACTTGCTCGTCACTGCGTATCAATGTTTTCGTTGACTTATCTGGAGACTGGGTTTCGTGACTCCATAGTCTCTCCGTACACCGGGTTAGGGACTCGTAAATTGAAAAAAGCCTCCCCATTTTTTTTGTCTTGCCCTAGTCTCTGCCCTCACTTCCAACCCACCCCCTTCTCGGCCGTGCGTGACGGTAATTGTGCTCTGTCTTTTTTTATGGATGTTCGATTGATTGAAACTGGTGGCGGCGACCAGCCCGTATCCGCCCTCAACCAGCCAGTCTTTTTGGTAGGTGCTGTGTAATGGGGACGGAGCGGAAAACACGCACTCCAAATTTATGGGAGACTCTCCGGCATTCGTATATTAATATTCCCGCGCCCCCACCAGCCCTCATGAGACCTTCAGGGCAGCATCGCTGACCACAACTAGTGTTGCCGAATTTGTAGCCCTGGCGACATCCCACGGTTCATTTGGCATGTTTTTTCTTCTATCCTGCGGAGGTGGCAGAGACAAATGCGTTTTACTTACTGGTGCGGTGGATGTTTATTTTTGTTTGGGTTCATAGTTGTTTTTTCTTTAAACAACTTATATCTACAAGTTTGAAATAAGGATTTTTCAAGCGAACAACTACGAGTATTTACTTCGAGTTTTGGCACCAAGGTGAACTGAATATACACAATCGCACCAGAAATGTTATAGGTGACTGACATGGTCAAGTTAGGTGAACTACAGATAGGTGGCGCTACTAATAATTGGGGAAATTAATGGTAGCGCTGGATGAATGACGACCGAGGGGTGAATCTATCAGAAATTAAGTATTATTTATGGTGTTCGTGTATACACCGGAGGGTGTCGTAATTGATGCAGCCAGTCTATCGCGATTACGCCTACATAAATAATCTGAGACCTTTTTTTAAAATGTGTTTTGCTTCTGGAAATGGTGGAGATACCAAGATAAGTTCGTGCGAATTACTCCAGGTCTCGCGAAGATCCCGGAGCCTTCTCCACTTCCATCTTCACGAACGAGACACTTTTGACGATCACTTCTTCCCCTCCCTCCACACACCAAGCTCCCCCTATATACCTACCTATACCTTTACTACCCCCCTGCCCTCGCTCCTTCCTACTCCCCCTCCGTACTAGACTTCATGTGCCACAACCAACGAACCGAGCAACCGCAACAAATCACGCCAACCCCCCTTCCCCCCCTCACTATGCCACCTCACTCATATCCCCACCGGTGTTCGATCTACCCACGGCAGCTTTTTTTTCTACTTCTAAATTCTGCTCTGGCAGAGTTTTGCATGTTAGCGTGCTGCACGCTTTGTTTTTTGTGCCCGTGTCTTCCTTTTTTCCCCCCTCACCACGATCGCAATTAGCGGTCATGTTGTCTGACTTATCAGAATCAATTACGTACCTCGATTTCTATACACTGTTTTAGCTCTTCGTTACTGCATTTGTGGGTTCAAATACTGAATGACTTTTGATTCCTGAATTTTTTCGTTTGGACATGTTGAAATATATTTTTAAAAACATCAGTATGCCAGCGCTGGTGTCTCAGACGAACCAAGCTAGCCCTTGAAGTAGGGGTAGGATCCCCATTGTGCTTACGATCGCGTGCACCAACCTGAACTCGAGAGTATGTCGATTTAATCAGTACAGTGATGCCGACCACCCGCCAACTCCCCACCCATCCCCACCACCACCACCGCCGCCATTATCTCTCCGACTTTTGATTAATTTTTAAGAAGATTGCATCTGAAATCTCTCGCGAGAGAGTGGAGCTTGCGTGCCGTGCGTGGACCTGATTCTTCCCTTTTGTCGTGGGTGTGCGGGGCGGGCTATCGATATATATGTAGCCGACAACTGTCGGATCACCGTTTCGCGATCGATATGGCTTCGTTTTCGTTCACCGAGTTCCCTCTGGGACCAGGCGTCCAAATATCGGGTGGACTCCGAGACAAATAGGCAAAGCTGCGGTTTTTTTTTTTTTTTTTTGTCGAAGTGTCGGCGTTTCGACGAAAGCTGGGCGACGCATGGACGTTGATGTGCGAGCGTAACATAAAATCATGTTTCCTTGAAGGCAAGTGAACACGATGAGCGAAAATGAAAACACTTTTGATTTTTTTTTATTCGTGTGGTGGTCGAAACCCCTGTTCCGAACGCGACTAGTGGAAACATTTACAATAATAATGACCGCCGCTAAATGAAATGTATTTGTGGTCCTTTTCTGGCGTCAGTCTTTATTGTTTTCACTAATTAGTAGATGAGGCAAAGTTTGAGTGTCTCAGGAGGGTAATGTTCAATAACTTATGTGACAATTGTTGGAGTCGTCCTAGGAGCTGAGTAGTTAACAATCCTTATTAATTGCAATGAGGCATATCAATCGGGTGATGGCTACTACAGGCAGCGCCTTAAAATAAACCATTCACGAAAAATATGTAAAAAGTCGACGGTGGTAAGATTAAGCATAAGTGAAAAGACATGGGACAGCCGTGTAAATACGTCGACGAACTGGCGAGGTTTTATAAATAAAAATAATACACTGAATTTTTGTGAAACGTACTTTTAAAAAGAACTCGTCCTTCGTGAAAACCCAGAACGAATTAGAAAAATTTTAAGATTTCGAGACCTTACCTACAGGCTTACAAGACGGTGGATCTTGATTTCGAGAATGGTTGCATTTGCATCACCTCCCAGCGTACATCAACATCAAATTATTTTTCGAACCGCTGCCGTTCAAAAATATAGTTTCTCTTGGTGTATTTTGAGATGCTTTTACGTCTCCTGATATCTCTTCGCCCCGCATTGGAACCGTCAGGCTTTTATAAGTTCCAACATTGTTCATCGGCTCGTTGCACCTTTCCCTTTTTTAATATATCGATAACCCATGTTGAAGTTGAGCCTCCCCACACAGACGTGGTGCAGTCAAGCAGCTTGGGGATATTAAGACGACGGAGATTACAATTCAGAGCCCCTGCCGCTGTATGGTTACCTCCCCTCCCTAGGACGTCGTTATTTGAAATGTTTCCCCCCCTTCCGTCGTCACAAAAATAAGTGAAGCCGAAAACTAGCTACAGCTCGGTGCCAATTTTGCATTGCATCCAATACCCCATACACTCTGCGCAGGCCGACTCGGAATAAACCGTGGGTGCGTTTGAAACGTTAGACCGTCTCCGAAGCGTGATTGACGGGGAAGGATCGCTCAATGATTAGACGCAAACCACGTCGATCGGAATTGGTTTATCCGGTGTGAACGTCGGGCGTCGGGCCAGTCGTCTAATTAAATGCCTCGAGATTTCATTTAGTTGGATCTTGGAACGATGGTGTTTTTTAAAAGTCACGTCTGTAACTTGTGTTTTTTTTTCTTCCTCCTACTTAACTTTTTCATTTATTACTACGTATAGGCGTATCTCTTGTGTTGGGAGCCGCTACATTTCCGTTTGCACGCTTGGCAGAATTGCGAGACTTTTATGTTCGAAAATCATTCCTCTACGCGGTTATCGAATAACACTGGCGTCGAATACGGAAAATTGGTCGTTGCTAGATATTGGCCTATTAAAACGGATCCGGGAAGTGTTTTCTTTAGCTGAAAAGTATAGGTGCGTACAAGGAAAGTAGAATTCGAATTGGCTAACTCGAATCCAATGAGAAGTGTGTGTGTGTGTGGATGGGGGATTTATCAAATAGGGAGAGGTGATGGTATCATAACATTCGCAGGTAGATAACATTTCTATTAGAATATTATTTTATCATCACTGTGGAAATTAATTATCTCATGTATCTCATAAGTCATCAATAATCATAGGTTATCTGAAACACACGTTAATTCTTTTTTCGACTGATAGTGAAAATGTTTCCTTCATGTCGACTGTTCCAACATAGAAAATGCAAAAATAAATCATTCTATTATGAATTATTTGCAATTCCCACTTTATGACCATCGGTATTGTTGTGGAAAAAATGCACTCAAATAAAATATAAATTGAGCTTTAATTAAAATCAATTGTTCATGATTTTTTTAATCAAGGGGGTTTAAAATTAAGTAAGGCTCATCCACAATCCTCAATCGCGCATGCCGCATATTTTGGGCACAAATGTCGCTGGTGTCTATGGAAAAGTAATTGACATTACAGGCGTGCAATTTTTGTCTTATTTTGGGACAGAAATAAAATACGGTTTTTGTTAATGAGTTTTTGCTTCGGCTCTCTTCGTCAGCAACTTTTAAATTAATCATGCGACAACGTTGGCATAGGCTTTGCAAAGTTTTATGTGCAAAGTGCAAATCGAACTCCCCCCGTTTATGGCGTGGAATAGTAATTGTCACGTTGGATTTCAGTATGTGCAGGGTGAGCGAGCGCGCCTGTTTTGGGTGGTGTGGGCTCTTTCCCCTCCGGTCGTGCTTGGGCGCTGCTGCAGCGTTTTCCGTCACCTCTCGACATTTCCCGTTTTATCCGAACAATTACGCGTGTTATTGCAAGCGCGGGCCTGAAGTGGAAAGTTAATACGCGGACTGAAAGATAATCGTAGTCGCGCCACGCTTTTAGCGGCTCATGCCAAGAGGTGGAAAAGTGAATATTAAGATTAGACACGGCGTCCTCCTGGTACCCTACTCCTAGGTGGAGCCAGTGTCTACGGACCGACTATAGTATATGTGGCAATGTCATAGGGCTATTGTTTGCATGTTTGAATTCGTACCGCACCAAGGATTAAAAGTCCTATGAGTATTTACCTATGAGGATAGGCGTGTGCAAAATGCTCGCCGATTATAAATTTTTGGGTGGTCCGGTTGGTATCTGAGGGTAGTTGGTTCGAGTCTGTAAAAGTTTATCCGTTGAGCCACTTGAGGCGCCACCAGTTCTGGTGACTCCATCTGGAATTCTCTTCGTTCTGAAAGCAACTCTCTGGTGCTTGAAGCTTTTGTTTACTCCGCTTAATTTTCATTGTCTTGACGTTAGATGACGCTGCTGCACTGCTACGGCGAATTCCTATGGAAATGACATAACGTATGTATGTGGTCATTCGAATGGGTCATCTTGCGATCTGCTGCTGGTCTGCGGAAGAGATATGTATGGTGCGTTTATTGCGCGGATGGAAATGAGGGGCGTGGATAGGGGGGAGGTTGAAGGTGCTTCCGTTGATGGCCTCGCCGAAGCCCAAATCGGTCCCTCCTATAAAAAAATCGGAATCGCCTTCACTTTGTGCATATGGTGGCCACCGCGCATGCGCCGTTGCCGTGCAATAATGGGGATAAAAGGGGTCTTGACTCGGTGATGGATATTAGGACGTGGGAGAGGAGGAAGTGGGGGTGGGCCGACGGTAGTGCTGCCAGGGAATGGCAGGTGTATGAACTCGGCTTAATGGCGATTATGCTTTAGCGCCGGCCCGAAAGTGGACCTCCTAATTTAATAAAAATGTAGAGAACTCCAAACGTGTTGCACATTTACAAGTGCAGCATCTCTCAACTTCGTCTTAATTGAAGTTTAATTATATTTGCTGTTGAAGTGTAATTATGTTTGCTGTGGAAGTGTAATCATATTTGCTGTTGAAGTAAGTGTAGTTATGTTTGCTTGGTTTAAAAACAAATTTTCAAGAAATACAATTTTAGTTAAATTAAACATCGTTAAAATACTGTTGCCAGTGTACTGTATTCTAAATGCAATTTTATTTCTCTTAAATCGGGCTCTCTTCCGGTAATCTGTAACATGTTGTCATTTAATTGAATGTAATTTAAACCAGCTATGACGTTATAACCACCTAGTCCTACATGGTCACCACAGGTTAATCCACTTGTGACGGCTCTTGGTGGACGTTTCAGATGTTATTGGGAACACGAAGGTGTTTTATGTTGGTTGCGACACTTCAACTACATGCTCATACATATGGTACTAAGACGGGCATCTAGTTTTTACTGTGGGGTTCAATTTCGCCATTACTTTTGTGAATTAAAAGTATGATCAATAGAACCAACGTAAACGTGGGACTATTAGTGGTAAGGGGTTTGATGAGGGTTGACTGGAAGATTCGACAGAGGGGGATGAAATGAAGCGGAGAGTGGCAACATGAATTGGCCGTGTCATTTTTAATCTTCCTTATCTTGGACGTTGCTCTCGTTCTCTCTTCCCTCCAATGAAGAGTTTATCGGAGGTTAGATAGTAGGGGGTTTAGCTATATGTATGCATTTTCAGTTCGCTGCTTGTTCTATTTTCTCCTTCCCTTCATCTTACCTCATTGAGAGGTTAATTGCCGCAGGAACTCCCTCCCTGTCGGCTCCCGGCAGCGTTTATCTGCCTCTATACGTTCATTGCGCTCTATGTGCTGGCCCATTACGGTTCTGCGTAATAATAAGGTAATAGCCACGTTGGTATTTTAAATTTTACTTGTGGATATGCCCCATTCGCGCGAACAGAAATGTAGTTCAACTAGGCGCCGCGCCGGTACGGTGGCACTGCTGCTCGACCAAGGTTATGTCAAGGTCTTTCCAATTGTCCTGGTTTTTGGCCTCATAAGTATTGAAGAGGGAGGTCTGCTCGAAGCCAATTGTTTTGCTCCTAATTGGATTAAAAGATGTGGAAAGAGCTGTTACCTAAATTCTCTTTATGGATACCAACTTTAAACAACATGTTTATTTAATTGGTGGTATTAGACGTTAGCAGCGTTCTTCATTTAGTTGTGACCTTTATCTGGTGTTCCCGCTTGAAAAAGTACTGTTCAACTCGGTACAGGTTGTCGCAAAATTGTTTCTTGGTGTGCGCTTATTTTGCGATTGATTCACTTAATACTATTGTACTTTATCTGGTTAGTTCCCCCATTTTGTTGTGCCCCACCGTGATATTTACTATCCAAAATTGTTGGCTTTTATTTTGTTATTCCTTTGTTCGACTGGCCTCGTAAAATTTGGATCTTAGGTTAGCGACGTTGGATGTTTGTTTGCATTTGGGGGAGATTTTGAAAATCGTGGACGCGCCCAAAATCTCTTGGATTGTCTTCTCCTCTTCCGCTGGCGAGGGTTTATTCGTTCTGCACTCGCCCCACTTGTTGCATTTATCAAACTTTTATTGTTATTTTTACGTCTTTTGTGTGTTTATCCTGCGCCAAGTGCACGTATGGAGACGTCCTGGCGTGAGCTTTTCACCGGTTTGGTACGTTCGATTCACAGAAGCGTCTGAATGCGCAGCAAATCTACAAACTTTCTTAACCCTTAAACAGCTATTCAAGCTTTACAGAAATAACTGAATGCTGAACTGTCGATAAGTTAATAGTAATAATCAAGATACATTCGCATTCTCGTCTTCCATATGCTTTATTACATCTGAACGTTTTCCGTTTCGATTCGAATTTCCACAGAATGTTTTTGTGACCCATCAAAAGCTAAGCCTTCTTGGATTTTGATTGAATGTTTTTCACCATCGTGAATCCAAAATGAAGGAATGATATTTTAAAACAAGATCGAACAGTGGTTTTTTGCCCAAGAGCTCGCCTGTCCAAGGACTTTTATGAAAGTGTACGCTGAATCCTGGGGTTCTTTTTCAAAGGTGCGCTGTTGAGATTGTTGCGCGTCAAATGTTCATGGGTGGATGGCGCTACATTTCTCGCGTGTCTAACAGATTATGTTGTAGACTTACTCGCGGAGACGTGTCCTTCCTTCTCCTGGAGCTATATATACAGCAAGTAGATGACTGAGGAGTTGGGGGGGTTGGAAATATAATGCTCGCTGACTTCATAATCCTGTTATCGCCTGTGCTTGTAAAATGCGTGCGCAAAGGCAATAAAGTCGTTGTCACGGGAAAGATAACCTTACGGAAATTTTCGAAAACTCCTCTCGCGACAGTTTAAGACTCTCGATCCCGCGCGCATAGGCGTTCTGCTCAGACAATGTCGTCGATGCGGAAAATGTAATTGATACGTCGCCGAACACGATCTCGGTAATGTTATTGATTTCGCAGGGCTCCTCCTCACTACCAAACCGGGGCCATCTTCCCAGTTAGGCTTCGCTAATAAACAGGAAGTGATCGAGTCACGTAGGCGTTAATTCAGGTCAAGCGGTGGTGCCTTCCTGGACAGCAGTAGAAAAGTCTGATTCTCCTTGGAGTTTAATTTTGTTCAATGATATATTTCAGATTCACAAATTGTATATTGAAATAGGTTGAGCTACAGTACTTTGCCACTAGCATGTGTTTGAGCAAATAATGTATCTTTATTTTATAAAAGTAACATACATTATTTTTAACTAAGCCATTGAGAATACGATTACGATTTTTTATAAGCCATGTACTCGTATATGTTTATCCAAGCAAACTACGAAACTCTAAAGTTTTTGAAATTATTCTTGTCTCCATGGAGATCACCGCATCATTCTTGATTCGTAAATAAATCACTTGTTCCATATTTCTTTTGGTGCTGATTTTAGTCTCGCGAAAGGTAGTTGTATAATTGGTCGGTAGATCAATTGATTTTTCGTCTTCAGAATAGCAATTATTTTTTTATTTTGTGTTGCAAATATTTGAAAAATGGATAGAAGAACTTCCAAGTAAATTTGGCTCGTACACACTTGCATGAAAAAATCTAGCGGTTTTCATTTCGTTCACTGTCGCGTATCTATCTCTTAACTTCCACAGTACAGTGTTATTGAAAATATTTAATCAAAAATAGATTATCTTGTTTGTCGATATAGCTTCACCAGTCTAGACAAGGAAAGTAGCTTAGCTAAATCATTCGTTAATGACACTTTCCTAGAAATATGCTGCCGAAGCCATTTATTTGATTCCCGATTAGTCTGAACCGAGGGATCCCGAACCTCGATTGGCCCTTCATTGCAAATCGACGTTTCTATGAATTTCGTCATGGCTGGTAGTTGTCATACACATACGTAGATGCTCGTACGTTCTCGCTCGACGCTAGGTGGCACTGAGTCTGCAGGTGCGCGGGAAGCCTTAAGAACGAATTTGCGTCATTTGCGCGCACTTGTATAGGGTGGTGAAACAGGGATATTACCAGAGTAGAGATCTGGAGGAATTGGTATTGCCTCGTGTGGCGTGTTTGGTTGTCTCAAATAGTGTTCGGAATTTGTTACGGAGGTCCTTTGTTTATTATTGCTCGTTTCGTTTCAATCGAGGAGACGTTTTGAAAAGCGTTGTACGTGATCTGGAGGTAAATTGAAGCCGTTTTGTTCGACATGGGTATTTATCGTTTCCCTGGTTTTTTAGCATTACAACTCTTTGATGGTACTGGGAGTGCGTCACTCGTGAGCGTGTTTCCTGGTAGCAGTAGACGTCGAAGGAGTTTTTGGTCGGGATTAACGCGAATTATGGAAGCCCTTCGTGTTACTTCAGGGCGGATTGTCGGGCGTCTCTCTGCATTATCTGGCGCACATTGATATCAATTAGACTCGCCTGCAGTGGAGATGTTTCAAGCCCGGATGTAAAGAGGAGGGGGGATAGGAATATACATGTGTATGTCTTACTATATTTGCTACTGCAATCAATCATGATCGTTTTGATCATTTGGAACGAGTCGAAATGTCCAAAAACGTGTAATGCATTCACTTCAATGGGTGAGCTTTGATTTGAATCGAATTTAGTGGTGCCATCGACATGCATCAACAATTCCGAAGTTGCATTTATATTTTGTGTTTTGCCTCCCCTGTTTGCATCGAATTGTTTTTTCACTTATTTTATTATCTTAAATTTAAAAACTGTAGCTATGGGTGACGTTTAAAAAGCTCCCCCTTGATGCCGTACCGCAGTACACGTTAAGAGTTCTGTTGGCCTGTTGGTTCGAAGTCAGGAATCACAAGAAAGGTTACAACCTCTCCCAGTCGCGTACCGTTTTTAAAAAAACTGAACATTCTTTCTTACAAGTAACATACGTAATTCAAAATCGAGAATCTAAAGTTCGTTCATATTGTAAATCGAATTACAATTTAGGAATCGAATTATTTGTCGGTTTTAAGGCCGCTCTATATATATGGAGGATTCAAAAGGTATTCCAGTAGGGTTATATACCATCGTGTAAACACCGCTTGTCTTGTCGTTCATCTTGTATCGTGCCACCGACTACATGAAAATCCGAAACTTCAGTTCCTCCATCCGTCTGCTCTCTCGCTCGCAATTATTTCCGTCTCCCTGATTTTACCAAAATTTCACCACCGTCGCCGCCGCCACCGCTAGTTCAACTTCGTTAATTAGTGTTCTTAATTTATGCGCGCGTTTTTTTTTTGTTTTCTGTTTTTTTGCTTCACCGGTCGACCTCAGTGCTGTTCGCCCGCCTCGAGTTTTGCCCATTCCTCATCCAGAAACGAGCTAGTACCTTTGTGCGCTGCCGCGGTGCAGTCAAGCTCGATAAATTAAATTGCTGTGCTCCGCAGTTTTAAATGTCTTTTTGAAAATGAAAATTATTATTTGTGTCTTTGGGGAAATCTTCCTAGAGGGTATATTGGGAAAATTAAAATACGATTTTTGTAAATTGCTAGATTCTGTAGTTAACGTTTCATTAATATTGAAAGATTTTTATATGAATCTTTTTCTTTTTTTTTTAATTCACTATATTCAACTGTACTAGAGGAGTTTCTGTACCCCTATCAGCACTATGTGAGGGGCACATAATTAATTTTATTTTATATGTTACCGTAATTTTTTTTTAGAATGATATATCTTCATAATGGCTTTTTTCTAGCGACATTTCGGGCCTCGAAATGCTGCCGTTTTTGAAAATATCCCCCGGAGGTTGACTCGGCGTTTCGTGAAACCGAACGTTTCCGACACCGCTTCAGTTTCGTTTTTTCTCCGACGGCGGCAGCAGCAGCGTCACCGCCGAAACTGATTAAACGAGATTTTTGCGCGCGCGGTGGCGCGCGTGCCGTCCCCGGCATTATCCCCTCGACAGGTTCCGGGATCGGGGCAAAAAAAAAGAAACGCGGGCCCGTTTATTTTGCAATTTGGGTCGCCTCCGTTCGTCGGAGGGGCTTAGCGCGTGTCTGGGGGCACCTCGGGGGTTGTGAGAAGGGGAAGGGGTCCCTTGTCTTTCTTACCACCATACTGACAAATTCAGCCCTCTTGGGGAGGATGAGGAGAGGGGCGCCACCTGTCTCATCTATACGTAATTTATTACAAAAACCTCCACTTTTCTTAATCTGCGAGCTAATTTTCTCTTCTACCGATCTTTATGGATGGTTGTTTCTCGTAGAGCATTTTTTTTCAACCTCCAATTCTTTTTTCACTAATTCTTTTTTTTTTTCCCGGGTAAATTTCACGACGCCGCTGCGCTACTTGCTAACTGTGTTCGAGCTCCGAACTTCAGATTGTCATCATCAATTTTGTTAGCAAAAAAGTTGTTCTCTTTTATTTCGCCGATAGATTTTTTTATTTTGCTTTCGTGCCTCTGCTTTTCAACGTGTTTTTTTTTTTTTGTCCGATCACATTATAGGTTGCTGTTTCGTGACGTTCTACGCCAGGAAATCTGCTCTCGATGCCCAGAACGCACTACACAACATTAAGACACTACCAGGGGTAAGTGTTAAACGAAGTGCTTATGTGTTCGTACATCGCATACGAACATTGTTTTTTTTTTTCGTTTGTTTTTTGAAGCCTCGAATCATTTACAATATTTCTTCATCTGCTTTACAAAAACGTCAATTCTGTTTGGTGACTTAATTAATTATCTAATGCGTTGCTCAAGTTCAACGATGATACTTTTGTTCCGTGAAGGAATACTTCTGCTTTGCTGTCCCATTAAAGAAAATATTACAATCAAATATTACGATCGTTTATACGATCGAAGAACGTATGTACAATCGATAAATCATGGGCAAAATTTCTCCAATATTTTAATCGTTGAACATTAAGGAACATTTGAAGAAAGCGAACTTCTTATGCGATGGAAATCTAAATTCACATTATCTGAAATTCTAGGCAATAATGGCATGCAGGTCGGGGGTGGGGCGCGTACACGAATTAAAAAGGGGTGGCAGGGATCGGATGCGGTAATCGTGATCGTGGTTATGCTTTCAAATTTCCATTTATAAAACCATTTGGTTAACAGATTTGAGTTTTTCGAAGCCGAATAATACTGTAAAAAATTACAGGAAAGCACGCATGACGTCCAACTTTGTCTTCGTGTTGATCGCCTCGCGACAAAACCATCTTATCTTTACCCTTTCGTACGATACCCAACAATTCCTTAATTCACTTCCCGGCCATTTTTCAACCGCACCACCTCCTCTCCGTCCTCCTCCGACACTTTCTCCGCCACCTCCACCCTCGCATCCGATCCCTGCCACCCCTTTTTAATTCGTGTACGCGCCCCACCCCCGACAGGAACGTGGTGATGAATTTCGCTGTTTAGGCGTCGCGCTAAATTCCGCTAATGAATATTGAATGAGCGCTGATTTCCTTGTTATGCAAATGCGACGGGTGATTGACACACCCCCGCGCAACCCCTTAGCACCCTTGTCACCCCCCATTCCCCCACCCCCTCCCCCGTCTTTTCACCCCTTCTATTTTGCAATCTGCTCGCCCCAGTTCAGTTTGCTCGTGTCAGCGCGCGTTTAACGACGCCTTTGGTGAACTTGGGGACGACGTCTCTTGCTCTGTCATTGCTTATGCTGCCCTCTAGAAACAAGTTATCGCAACCAATACAGATTATTTAATATGCGAGCTTAAATTAATTTTGAATCGTTACTCCTTATCACAAGATGTTGTTGTTTACCTTGCCTTTCGGCAGGTGGCGGTGGTGCAATTGTCGCCGCTTGTTTTGTGTGGCGCAGAATCCACCAAACATCAATTCACAATTAGGAGCACAAGGAGTGGGTTTTAAAGCTTTTTCTATGTGTGTTAAGCGAGTTCACCATCATTTCCGGTCTGATGGGCAAGGGTCAATTTGATAGGGATTTCAAACGTGAACTTGATGAAGATCATGAACGGTCCCATGGATTTACTTCCAATCAGAAGGAAGACATACGTATGAATTTCTGTAGCCCGAAAAATTCCGGAGATCTGTCGAGGATTGAACCCGCGTTCTGTGATGAACGAGTGTTAACGAGATGAACGAGATCACAAGGAACCCTTTAGACTGATAAGTAACTTTTGACAGTTTTCGGTTAACGCGATTGTTCCAACTATTTTTCTGGAACGCCACCAGTGGAGCGCAAAGTTCACAAGTGTTTCTACACAGCTGTGTTTTGATGGTTTTAGTTACTGACAGCATTCATTGATGCCTTATGGAAATAATATTGATTTGTGGCAACCAAGCCTTTAGCCTTTTCCTAAATTAGGTTAAATACGAGAATACGACTCTGAATGATATGTGTCATTTATATTTGTTTCGAAATGGAATTTCATCTTAAGCATTAAGTCTTCATGATGAGCGTTGGTAAAGCGAGTATTCTCTCTTGAACTCGATGTCGTTTAATTGTTGTCTTTGGATAGATTTTGAGATTAGTTTTGGCAGTTCCTCGTCTGTCCTTGGTTCCGACTAAGTCGACCAGCATGTGGATTTTGATCGTCTTGATAATGTCGTCCAAAGCAAACAGGGGATGTCTTTGTGCTGCCAACACTGCGGCCTACACCCAACAAAATATTTGGTCGGCCATTTGTGTACCATGTGTCAGCTATAGGCAAACACTTTTGTAGTGTCGTCTACTCCAACTTCACATTTACGTTCAGTTGATAATATCGCTAAAATAAACATGGTAGACCTATTTCCTCTTTCGCGCTGTCTTCTCCTCGCATTAGGGATATAATTAATGCGCCCACTATATAATCGCTGGGAAGCTTTTACATTCATAAAGAAAGTTGCACACTGTGTGCTTCGAAAGTGTAAACAGCTCAGCTTAATGAAAAATACCTAAAACCGTGAACTGAATTATTTTTTACGGTCGAACTGTCAGCGTGTCTGGTAAAACTAATATAAATGCAAAATATGTAAGCGAATAACATCATCACGTCGTATTAGTGCTACACAAAATCAATTTCTAAGGGTTTCACCTGAAGCCAAACCGTGCGTATGACCGACCGCATTTCTTCCCAAGTAATTATAATTACGATGTCGGTGTTTGGCTGCCGCCTCTTAACAACGATGTCTAAGGTTAGACTAGCGAATAGGGTCAGGCTGGCCATTGAATTCCCGCGGCGGACCAACATGCTTGGGATAAGGAAATATGTGGCACCTGTTTTTGTAATTGGTGGAATGGATGTTTGTACATGTAATTCTTGCCTGAACAAAGCCTGAGTGATGTTAAAAGAATATGTGAAATAATGTTTCTGAAAAGTAGTAGTATCTGATGTTTGTGAATTTGTTAATTGGATCCCGGAATTCACTAATTCATTGACAGGTGAAACCGTTCTTAATTGCTACTGCCGCATTGGATTAGCTTATTTGATTTTAAATTATGTTTAATGATGCAATGTCATTGATCGTTGGATTATAATTCTTAATTTTGGATTTCTGTTTTGATTGCATATTAAACTTATAATTTTAGATAGGCCTGCAAGTGAACATGCAATGTATACGACTCGTCGTAGCCCAGTTGGTTTAGCGACTGACTGTGGCTCGGCGGTCCCGGGTTCGATTCCCGGCGCGGGCTCTCGAAAATTTCGATCCCAGGGTACTGATCGTTTCCCCTCGCACAGTGCCTAAGCACCATGAGGGGGACGTATTGCATGTAGTGCGGTTGACTACAGTTGATTGATTAAAAAAAAAACATTAATTCCGGTTGCGTTTTTCTTGATTCTATCTGTTCAAGTTCGTTGGTACAGGCCTTTTCTTTTATCTGAAGTTGGTCGAGACAAGTGGACGACGGCGTTAAGAAGGATATATATGCATTTTTTTATTTCTAAATTGTCAGCTCTGGCTGAGGGACGTGTGCGCCCTTCATCTCAATGGATTTCGTATTTGAGCCCTCGGTCCCCCGTATTCCTTGCATCGATGCGCGCGGCGAACGGGAGACGCACACAGTGACATGTAAACACTTTTTCTCGGCGCAGCGACGTTCGACGTAACTGACAAACCGTCAATTAAAAAGTTTTTGCGTCAGTCCCCGGTTGCTGACAACGCTCGCTCGTTAGCGTCGTTGGCGAGAGAGATGAGGTGAGGGTGGGGAGTTAGGGGGATTTGGCGCGCGACGGGGTAATATCATATGGCTCGCAAAATAATATGCTGTACCGACTTCGACAGGGTGTCTTTCATGCCGCAACTGCAGAGACGCCGAACGTGGTTGGAACATTGGCGTGAGACCTGTATTTTTAGCGGGGACCTCTAGTTCTACCTCAATTTCTAGGTATATTTTGTATAGGTACCCTGAATTTTAAAAATCCAATGGTTTTTACCGCGATTGACTGCAACACTGGAAAACTGGCGTGAACAGGGAAGTTGGAAATGAGAACATAAATTTTTAATAAATTTTTTAAAAAATATTTTAATTATCTACAGCATATAATACAATAACATATGAAAAATAAGATACGGGGCAGAAGCGCAGAAAGTCGACAACGAGTTGACGAGACTCTTAATAATAATAATTATTAATCTGATATTTATGAAACATGTAGTTTGATCATAGACAATACCCTTTACCTACGTCATAACCTAAAAATGACACCGTACCTGCAGGTTTGCAATAACGTTTGGAGAGAAACTCTGGTGGACCTCCTAAACAAATTGCTCAAGAATGATAGCTCAAAGATAGCTCTTTAACTTGTTTTGTTACCAATTTTTTGCTTACCGGTTTACATTTTTGTATCGGTTACACTTGTTGTTGTTTGGCCTAATTTTATTTAGCGACAATATATGCTTTACAAATTAGGTTTACAATAATTAATCGATTTGGTTAATGCATAGTTTCTTTCATTTCATAGCTATTCAATAGTTCGGGATCCTCTGATGTTATGATTTGGTTTATATAGGGGCGTTGTCCTATACTCTTTTTGCTTCTCAGTCGCAACCCCCAAGCCAGGATTCTCCTCCTGGTTCTACATGGGACCACTCCACTCCCTAAAAGCTCTATCTTTGATGCTTCACGGAATTGAGCCACCCTAACCCCTCCTCTCCCTTCCCCACGACTTCGTGGTGTCGTCTCCTCTCCCCCGTCCCCTTGCTTCCTCTTAAAGTAGGAAGGAAAAGTGCCACCTCGGGCGAACAATAACAAAAGGAGAGCAAAATGAAAAATCGAGCGACAAAATGTTGATTAATAAGAAACGAAAATATTTGAAATAAAAATGAAGGAGGTCTTTGTTGCCGAGCGATATATTACTTGCGTAGATCTGGTGCCGATGGTTGAAACGTATAAGCGGCGATCGTCGTTTAGAAACGCCAAGTTGGTTGAACCTTTCAATGTATTTTCGTCTTGCAAAATCGAAATCATTATTTGGTTTTTGCGCTAGACATAATCAGATTTTTCAAACAATTTTTGGTAGAAGACATCCGAGCGTAGGACTAACTAAGGTTGGTAAAAAGTATTTTTGATTTGATCCGCAAATGCGATAGGGACTGTATACATCCACTGGCAAGAGCACCGTTTCAACAGCAGTTTTAACATGTTTCCGAATTTCAACAGTTACTATGCTATGACTGTCTTTGGCTGCGAACCGTAAGTGTTGCTAACGACTCAGTTTTTTCCGATTCGTTTAACGTTGGCGACAACTAGATTACCAAAAAAAAAAAAGATCGCTTGTGCTCTCTTTCGGAGAGGGTTCAAAATATATGTGATGGAGTGAGTACATTTGAAGCGGACCCAAATTGGAAACACTCGTCGGTGGAGTGATGTGTTAGTGTGGGGGACACACATGTAGCTGGGGCACGCGTATCTCCATAGGAGCTGTCAGTCGGATGGAGCTGAGACGTAATTTAAAAATTCACACGAAACCGTAAGACTGATTGCTATATTTATTCGGAGTTTAAAAAGCGTGGCGCTAAAAATAAAAAGTGGAACGGAATCAGCGCACCACAGAGTTGGATAGCAGCAACAAAGAGACGTACAACAAAGTACGAGATAGACGGTGCTTCGAGATTTGCACGCTTTTTGGTTGATTCGTGATCGCGACGTGGTTTTGGTGACTTAAGAGTGAATAAAATCGACGTTGAAATTGCACATGACGTCGTTCAAAAGAGAAGTACGGTATCGGGCGAACTCTGCGGTGATGGAAGGCACTCGTCTAACGCTGTCCCGTAATGCACAATGTTATAAATGATTGCCTACGTCTGTGAATTCCAGGGGCAGTCGTATCGATGATTTTGAGGAAAATGTGTATTTTCGAAGCGATTTTCACAGAGGAATCTTTTTCTGAGGAATCTTTCCGATTAATGGCCACCTCGGAGTCCCTATTAACAGTTTCTGATAATCAGGAAATTCAAGATGGCCGCGCCTACGAAAAATAAATGCAGATAGGCACCATGACGATCAGCAGTTTCTGTGAACTACAATTGGATTGATATTTGCAAAAGTGTCATCAACCGACCTCGCTAAACTCAGTTATGATCAACAGAATGAGTGGAATTGGGGATTGTACGCATGCGCAGATGACGTAATCTGGGAATGGCAATCAGATTTGAAAGTCGAAAATGTGGACCCAGGTCTTAAATGCATAAGCATCAAGGCAATGCGCACGATCAACCATGGTAAATTAAATTTAGGTTGTGTACATGTAGATGCAATTCTTGGCCCGAGTTGGAACATCATTTTTTGCGCACATTTCAGCGTTTGCTCCCAGGCGGCCTTCATCTTTAACTCGGTATACGAAATACGGTTTGGATCAGTTGTTGATTGCGAGGCGTCATCCGCACTTTACAATTTCGCTCGACGTCACGGGGGGAGGGGGGGGGAGATGCATGAAGCAAACAGCCTGTGACGATTCGCATGAGTCTTCGCTAATTCCGACGCGACTGTTGGAGAAGAAAAAAATCCCTCCGCGAGTGATGCGTTATTCGCAGCTGCCACCTCATTGAATATATTCATTTCTCTCGATTGTGAATCGATTTTAAAATCAGCCGAGTGATTGTGCGTGCGCCGTCTCCTCTCACAAAACCACCCACCCGCCACCGTCGTCCGTGTTGCCACTCTCAACTTGCACTCTCGTCGTGTGGGGGCGGAATATCCTCGTGAAACCCCGTTCAACTTATGGCACACCTGAAAAGAAGTGGTAACCGACAGATTACAGTTTCGCTTTTCGTCCTCTGAAAAAAGAACGAAAGAAAATACGAGTAATATGAGCCACCAAAATATTGATCAGGCTATTCGTGAATAGCGCCATCTTGCGAGAATATTTCATATAAACGGCCACGCAGTCCGGTTGATTGAGAAGCCTCTACATGTATAATGGAAAAGTTAACTGGTTCAATTCCAGAGGTGCCTTTCGAATAGTCTTGTTGAACGGCCAAGAGTGAATACTTTTGATCAGTTAATAATACAGTTGAAGGAGTAGCCAGTTTGATTAACCAACCAGTTAGCTGTTAGGATTTACTCCAGCGCAGCCCTTACTACAGATGCAGTTTCTGTTTTGACTCTGGGTCCAGTGAGGATCATCGTGATATTGTCGGAGATAGTTGGTGTGATATGACTTGGTATTGGGGGTGAAGGGAGGCTGAGGGAGGGGTTACGTGCTGCTCTTCCCAATCACGATCGAGTGCCATACGGTGGGGATAAAAATGTGGATTCTCTCTCTCTTTCTCCAGGCCCCCTTCCCGAAAAAAAAGAAAGTCCAACCCCCGGCAACGTAGCATCCGGCGGCGCGCAGCTCATTGAAATGCATTATTGCCGTTATTTGTCACGTTTTATTAATTCACTTTGCGCGCCTGCTTGGCACCCATTATGCAAATGAGACTATAAATTGAGCATTGTAAGATGTAATCTCATTTTACGGCGTGATTACTCATTCACGGGGGCAATGCGCTGGCACATGCACACATATAGGCGCACTTTACTATCCGGGACGGTGGGCTACCGCTGCTCCTGTGAGCTCCTAGGCGCAATTCCGGGTGGGGTCTCTGCCATGGACCTCCTGGTGCAGGTTAGGTGTGAAGCTGCTGCAAACCATCTGGAATATTATGTTGAAAACAATAACCGGTAGTTTGCTGTACGAGTAGCGTAGAGGATGGCGGTTTATGCAAATTTGACAACCTGTCAGAATGAAGCCGTCTAATGTTGCAGTTTGTCAAATCCGATATGATGTTTAGCCGCCATTTTGGAATAGCATTGTTCCATCTGTCAGAATGTTTCAATGGAGAAGCTATACTTTCATTTGTGATCGGTAATCAATAATTTCGATTTTTGAATTATGTCAGATGGAGAAGACATTGATGTTGAAACTTGACTTTGGTGGGTTGAATAATGTGTCTGCTTTTATTGACAATTATTCTGTTGGCTCAAATTTCTGATGTAAAATGTGTATGAGGTAAAAATTTAATTTTTACTTCCGGAACCTTTAATTGAGGCCATCATGAGTGCCTTAAATTCTGTAATCTGAAGCTAGCCACTGGTGTGCCTTTTTGGCAGTTTCGCGAAAACGTTAAAGTTGAAACTTAATAATTTGCTCTCTCGTATATGTATCAATTATTGACTTTGCCGCGTCTTGTTATCGTCTGATTCGTCGCGTCTCCGGTTCTGGAAGAAACAAAATGCAGTGTCATTCTCATCTGCAGATTTGAGCTACTCTTTTTTTTTTGCATTTTATTTTCCGTCTGCCATGGGTTCATCTATGATTTGGTGGCATAAACGTCATTACAAATGTCTCGTCGGTGGGAATGAAGGGTTTGGTACTCGTGGATATTGTCGGCGGTGCATTAATGACAAAGTGGAATGACATTAGCAACCCTCTAGATTATAGGGCTAGGTGAAGCTGTCTGCATGAGTTTTTGTTACGTTATGTGCCCCCACGGCCTGATGTCAGTGTTTACCGCCACCACCTCCACCACCGACTGGTTTCCCCTGTCTGGCGAGTTTCAACCCTTCTCATCTACCTAGTTCACATACTTGTTAGACTCGCTTAGTATTACTTAGTAGTAGTAGACCCCTCGATGCATCCGCGTTTTGCCTTTGGATTAACGCCTATGACGTCTCGGCCCAATTTCTGTCACTAGGGACACTCCCTCAATCGTCAGTCTGATGGCCGATCGATCTCACAAAAATACTTTTGTTAACAAAGATAATTATTTCGAATGCATCTAGGCTGTGCATGGTCATTTTTCCAGATTTTCAGGGCTTGTTAACAAATTGGCAACAAATATTTTAGTGAATATTCGATGGATTTTATTATTATTGATACGCTCGTAATTCAAATTACAGTTAAGAGATTACCGACGTCGAAATCGAAAATCAGAATTGAGACCATCGTTCATTTGATAAAAGCAGTGCAATTTAGTTAATTGACATGTTGCTGATACAAATACAAATACAGTGGTACCTCGAGATACGAGTTTAATTCGTTCCGTAACTTTGCTCGTATGTCAATTTGCTCGTATCTCA
>JAQGBY010002219.1:0-24167 GCA_034698785.1 Mycogona germanica
GACCTCCTTAACAAATATCTCAGATACAACTGGTCGTTCGACCCCCCGCCATAGGCCCCTCTCTTGGGGGCTGCTTGTGGGTACATATTGTAATATTGTAATGCAAAATACTTTATTTACAATCGTCTGTACATGTTGGTACATTGTGTGCTAAAGCGAGCAGAAGTTTACAACTCACATAAATAACATTGAATTTCGCGTAAATGATGAGATTGGGGAAACAAAACATTGAGCATAAATTCACGGTTGAGGCTAATGGATTGCGCCGTTGTACCGGAGTCGCTCTCCGATACATTTCCGTTGACGCTTATATCGACGACATAGAAATATGGTTGATTCGATAAGTTTTATGTTTAACGATTCGATAGCGCGCGACCAATATACGTCGGTCCACCGGTGGCCATTTTGGAAACGCCGCCGTCGCGTAAAATCGCTTAGTTTTTCCGCAATTCCGAGCTGGCATATCCGGATATTTACGACAGCCGAGCCGACCATGTGGCGGAAACCCTCGCTTATCACAAAAGAGATGGGGCGGTGCAGATATGCAAATCGGTCTCGTGGTTTGCCAAAAATGCCGGCAGCGGCCATCGGGCAAAGTCGCCGCAAGTTGCGCCCCGGCTACGCAAACTCTCTAGCCTTGTTTCGGATAATGACGCGCCCACTTTTGCCAAATGTCACAGTTCAACTTGAGTGTCGCAGCTGCTGAACACCCGGCACGCACCAATTTTTTTTATTATTATATTTTTACATAACCGTTTAATTAGTTTTTCCTTATCAATCCTTGTGTCTTAACATTTAACTGATGAAATGGGTGCAACTTTTTTAAAATTTCCAATCAACTGTAGTCAACCGCACTACAGGCGTTCTGTGCCCCTCATGGTGTTTAGGCACTATGCGAGGGACATATCCATTGTATAGTTTGTTCTGTTTCTTGTTCGATGTTTGTTTCCCCAATGTTAAGATTTTGTTTCCTGGAAAATACATATTTGTTTTAGCAAGATCATGAGATTCGAGTGACGGCTGTCACGTATTAGCTCTTCTACGAATATTTGTTTATCTCAACTATTATCATAAACATTTGTTCATGAAATAAAGTTGCAAAAAATAGGTCAAATTGGTTCCGATAAAATATGAAACATTATCGTTTTTCTAAGAGTGTACGCTTGAATGCTGAAAAAAATGCTTCATGATGCATGAGATCCGACGCTTGGAAAAGGTTCTATGCATCAGCTATAAAACGCATGACAGCAAAACTTATCGCTTTCGCAAGTTAAACAAATTGAAATTACAGGAATTGCTTCAATAAGCAGCAAATTCAATCGGCAATTCATTACGCAACATAATTGCCATTTGAGGAATACGAAAAACAAACCAATACGAGAAAGACCGAAACAAAAAAAAATTGCGTTCGCGAGAAAGTCTTTGTCTCTGGGCAATCACATTCCCTGGCGAACAACATAGCTGAAGCATCCGATAAACAAAATCAGGATCGCAACAAGCACACTGCGGCTGGGAAACTCTTTCCAGCCCCTCCACCTCTCCCCAGCATCCCCATTCCCCACCCCCTACATCCCCTCAAACACGGGCAATGATTTCCCAATAGCTCAGCAGACAGACCAAGAATGAAAAAAATGCCTCCAACCAGGCACGGGTTCTTTCTATTCATTTAAAATTCATGGATCCCTCCAAGATAGATTGCAATATTATTCGGTATACACGGTAGTGTACTGCGGATGCTATAATCCCAGATGCTTGCCAACTTTCGAAGTTCCGTACATTGCGTCGTTCACATAGCGTATACGAGATTAAACTCAGCTACGCAGCAGACTCTGTGCAGGTAGCAGCTTTTACAAATTATTCAACAAAACAAAATCATTAAAAAATTTAAATAGAAAATATCTCAATTGAATTAAATAGGAATCAATGTTTTTATAAATTATTATTATTTTAAATTCACTGTAGGTGCGTATCACAACAAGAGTTTCTGTACCCCTCTTGGTGCTTAGGCACTATGTGAGGGGCACAAATAAAAAGAAAATAATTCAATTCAATTAAATAGAAAATAATTGAATTGAATTGAATTTCAAATTTACTTTTTTATATTCCGTGATTCGATTTACACTAGTCAAATCGCCAGGTCGCCAGCCATCATAGAAAAATTCTGCCCCTGTTTATCGCGAAAAGAGGCAATCACACATTACACCATGCAACGCGAGGCAGCCCAACGTCGGGGTGTTTCGCGGCTTGATTTTGCGCGACACAGGTGGCAAGGGAGTTCTTTTATAAGGAAAAAGAGATACCCCCCCCCCCAAACACGGACTGTTCAACGCAAACAGAACAGGTACGATTTAATTTTTAATAAATACATACGCAAAAATATCAATTCTCCGTGTACAAAAAGGAGTAGTCATTGCACCCCCCGATGTTGAAAACCACTGCTTTGACGTTAAGAGGGAGGGTGCCTGGGTGGTGAATGCACGCTAGCACACCGCGCTAATATTTAGCTACGAAACGGTCGCTCAAAGAGCGGAAGCGAGAGAAGGCGATAATTTATCACCCACGATCGATGATTTCTAGGCCACAAGCAGCCGGGGAACGCGCTATTCGTCGCACTCACCACGCGATCGATAGTAGCGACACCCAACGGCGAGTCCAGCTTCCACGCCTCTCATCTTTGATGACCAGGCGCGTCCCTCCGCACGGGAAACGTGAAGCGCCACTCGATAAAAATTCCTCAGCCGGACCACCATTTTAAGAATGAAACACAAACATAATTATATTTGGCGGCGAGATTGTTCGCGATTCTGAACTAGTGCCGCCATCTTGAATTCGAGAACACAGTACAAAAGCTGCCTTCCTCAGAATGACTTGGTTGAAACGGCATCCCCGCCCACATTGAGCCCGAATGAAATTCACCTGGCACGTCGCCGGGGATTTTTCAAAAATTCTTTGGCGAGAGAGCTCCTGAATTTTTCCGAACCTTTTCCGTGACATGTCTGGGCGAAGAAAATTCGCGGGCATAAAGTAGGCGGGAGTAGGCGGGATAAACCAGAGAGAGAGAGAGCCCTAGCAACGGGAAATTAAGTGCGAAGGAGAGCTTCGTGAAAACACATTCCGCCGTCATCACAATTCTGAATAAACGCCACCCCCTCCCCTCCCACCGCATAGGCCTAATGTCTATACAGCTCCCAACACGGAAGATAAATATTTCGTCAAAACTTAATTAGAAAGAGTCGGTGTTGTGGTTCACATATGCGAAATAATTGGACAACCACCTGCTAATGTTCAAAAACGGATGGAGATGTACGGCCCACTGACTTGGATGAATAACCGAAATATCCAAAAGCGTTATCCCACTTTTGCAAAAAAAAACAACTACCGCAATGACGGCCTTTTTAAACCATAAGCGGCACCATTATTTATTCTTTTTTTGCTTACGATCGAGATTCGTGGATAAGTGGGGAGGCTGCTCCAATACATGAGACGATTAATATTCTTCACCAACAGGTGGCGCTCTTTCCGCAAATATACTGGTTCCCAGTCAACCAATAATAGTCATAAATTTGCCGTTGCCGATCCAAACAACTGCAATGCGACTGGAATTTCAAACCTAATGTTACAATGATGACAGGACCTTTTCACACCAGGAGAGGGAAAACTGAGATAGCAAACTGTCAAACACATAGCAGCACAAAAGCAATATAACCTCGAGAAATCTGACGCTGCTTTTCAAGTGAAATTCAATGCGCACCTAAACCTGTTCATTGTTAGATAAACCCCAAGGAAAAAGAACTGCCAATTATTTTAAATTTAATCAATTCCTATATTCCGATCCGTCCAGGCAAAATGAGTCTTTCGCATGACGCATTGCAATTTTTATGCACAGGAGATTG
Source organism: Mycogona germanica (assembly GCA_034698785.1). Classification (NCBI taxonomy): domain Eukaryota; kingdom Metazoa; phylum Arthropoda; class Diplopoda; order Chordeumatida; family Chordeumatidae; genus Mycogona; species Mycogona germanica. The sequence continues at coordinate 3,894 of JAQGBY010002219.1, forward strand.
AAAATTGCGTCACTGTCACCGTTCGTCCAAAGGTCAACTGCAAAATAAAGCAGAGATCAAGCGCTCCTGTCTATAAACCCCATTTTTCTAGCAACTAATCGAATCATCAAACTTTTAACTCGGTTTGTCTTGAATCGAAACAAATGAACCAACTTCAAAAGGGTTGTCCTCCTTTGAGAATGTTGTTCAGTCAGCTTGGACAGTTTTCTAAACTTCAGACGGAATCGATAATGTCTGGTTCAGCGGTGAGAATGGGACGAGGAGAGCACTTTTGAATTGGTCCTCAAGCTGAAATGGCCCGAAGACAATTGATAAATCGAACCATGAATTGTTTCTCCGCATAAATGTAATTAATAAAAACAGTAGAAAACAGAAAACCTGCGTCACACACAGGACAGACACAACAAAAGCAGTAAAAGATAAGACATCCCTAATTTGAGGAAGAAATGTTTATAGGGCACTTATTATTTTGTTTTTCGCGTCCAACACAGTAAAATGTACATCAACAATGGCAAACAGGCCAATAAAACCGAATCTGGACTACGCCGACATAAATCATGTTTCTCCTTTCGCAAATTTAGGCAGAATAAAAATTTCCCGCCCAGGGCGGCACTTAGTCTACTCATGAGTCTTTGTACAAAACCGCATAAGAGCAAATGCGCTTTAATGCATTACATGTACTCCCATACTGTTTGGCCTAGTTAATAAATGGCTAAATGTGGGTACTATAGGAAACATTACTGTAAGCAGCTTTGATGGTATACTTCTTGATTTTAAGAGGATCTAGGGAGAGATGTACTCGTACGAGCGTATTTTGATACAAGCTGGCTCTATCGATTTATCCTTTTTCACTTTGCCTAGCAAATTCAATCTAGATATATAGATATCTTGGTCTACAAAAGCAGCACTCATGTGAGCGTGCATTTTCAACTCTCGATGATTTTTTGGGGGGTGAAAATATTATCACTGAAACCAACAAGAAAAGGGTATGCGGGAAGGTCTACTACAACAATGGATAAAGACAGACGATCTTCTTTTTTTTTCAAGTCACCACAAACAAACGGAAAAGTGGGACTCCCGAAATAGGTCAGCCATATGGCAACCCATTAAACCGGGAGCCGGTTTTCCGGATCCCTTAAAAAATGGAACGAACTCGTAATCCAAAATCACTATGACTGAGTCTTTTGTACGAGGCCATGTGGTTGCTCAGTCAAACATTGACACCACCGCTAAGGCAATAAAATATAGAGTTCATATTTTTTAACGCGATCCTACTGATTTAACAAACAACAAATAATGCCTACCGTTATTTTTGGGGCCATAAGCCTCAGACTGAGTTAGAGCACCACATCCTACCTCCTGTACACCACCGAATTTTTAAAAAAATTAATTTTCACATGATCACAGAATCTCATAAGATAATCTGAACTGCTGAGTTGGACATAACTCTAACAATCTATAATAGATTAATTATTTGTTAATGCCTCAGTATTGCCAACATAAATAACGCAGAGATGAAATTTCTAACATCAATTTAAAATACTCATGACACAAAAAATTTAAGCATTTAAAAACAATACGATTGAGACACTGTGAACTAAACTAACCCATAATGCAACAGGTATTTTGAGCAACCTACATCGATATACGTCATTCACAAATGCAGCCCACATCACCAGTGCACTATACTATACTATACGTAACGCATTATGATACTCAACAAAGTCAAATTCACTCAATGCCGCACATCACGTACGCCCCCCTCTGTATATGTAAAAAGAAAATATATGAACGCGGAAAAGAAATTTGAGGAGGATTTATAGATTAATGTCTTAAAAAAACATTAACTAAGCTCAGACCAGTCGCTTGAGCTAGGAATAAACTGGGATTTTTATCGATTCAAGGAATCGATAAAAAGGTAGAGCCGGTTTTGGATAACAAAAAGTAAATAATTAAAGAGGCGCACACGGAGGCTTTGGAGGAAATCTCTCAAGTAGCATTCCTCCATTCTACTGTATATAAAGAAATGCAACTGTTAGTTAAACGAGAGTAAACTGAAAGTGCGCATTCGCTAATTAAATCAAATTAAAATTTCCATGAGCAATGATAACGTGAATAAAGATATGTTTTAATTTCGATGTTATAAATAGCTATTCGTAGTTAACGCTATTCGGGTCGGTCCAACGTCAAAATCGCTCCAACATAATATTTAATTGCATTTTGTTAATTAAACTATTTCATTTGTGATTATTGACCAGACACATTAGACGAATTCAAAATGTTGCGCGGAACCGTCAGGTTAATTTTCTTTCGACACTTATCTGACAGAAAAACCACTAAACTAGTTCATAGAAGTAGGTAGGAGCCGATGATAGTTAATTACTCAGATGGTTGGGGATTGCAGGACTACAATCAGAAATTCGGCAACGAAGATCGTTTAAACACAAAAGTTTAACAATCTTCTCGAAGATAAATAAAGAAAATTGTTAATCTTCGTTGCCGAATTTCTGATTGTAGTCCTGCAATCCCCAACCATCTGAGCACTAAACTAGTGTTTAAATTATAGAAAATAAATCCACGAAAAACAGCGTAATAGATCTGATCCAGTCGTTAAGAGATTATTTCTATTAATGTAGAAACCACACGTTAGCGAAGCCGAATTAAAGACCAGGATTAGCCAACAAGGAAGCAAACAATAAAAGGATTGTGCAGTAGTTCATATCGGTAAAAGAATCGGTGATCCGCTTCTCGAACACGAATTTACAGATTATAACTCTTGACGTGGGGAAGAGGAAACGGAGTTGAACTGTCTAATCCGATTAAGAAATTACAAAGATCACAAATAGCGGTGCAGGCAAAAGAAAAGCGAACGAGAGATAGCAAACCCGGCCAGTCAGTCTAAACACCCCGAGCGCCCTACTTCTCTCGTTCCGCGAGACCTCCTCTCCCAGGGAGAAGGACTCTCTTCATCCTCACCATTAGCCAATTGTGCCAAAACCGACCACCACCACCACCCCCTCAACTCTCACAGCTCCTCATTCCGGTATGTTTACCTCAAAAAGGCATCACTTGCATAATAATACTACGAAAATCTACGCACAATAAAAAATAAAACCCGGTCAAAGCCGTAACTCTGCTGAACATCGTTGCGGCGAACGCGGCGAGTCCTCTCCAATCCGTCGCAAAACTTAACCGAGCAAACACATACGAAATCCTCAGCCCATTAGTTTTCGCCCTCCCCTAGTCTACACACAGAAGTCTGCTAAGCACGAACCAGTTGAGTGCGTCGAATTTTGAGTGAAGAGGATAGGAAATTGGGTTGGACGAAAACGAGAGCTTGCATAACGAACCCCCTAATATGACAACATCACAACCCCATCCCCCATGTACGACCGACAAATCCAAAGAGGTTAGAAAGTGTAGAGTGCATTCGTGATATTCGTTTTAAAAATTAAGGTCAGTCTGCAAAAGGTATGATGTCGCTTCGGACGCTTTTATGTCGTCACTCACCAAATACGTATGTTTTATCAGTTTATCCTCCTCTTGCACGATGACTAGTGATGCCTCAAAGAGGCAAGATGAACGACCAAAAAACAATGACTAATCAGCCATGCTTCATATGGATGAAGCATTTGCATTTATCATATGGATGGATATCAGAGCAGGTGCTAATGTGCCCTTCAGATCGATGGAACGCCGATTGCAATGGATCATTTAAACTGCGCAGTTATTTGAGGTGGGGGAAGAGGCACGAAAGAGTTGAAATTCCACGTACAAGCAGGGTGAGGAAACGCATGAAACCCGAAAATCCAGACTTTTACGCATTAACCATTAAATTAATAAACGTGACCTTTTGCTATTTTGCACGGCGTTCCGTTCCACAGAGACCTGTCCGGCAAGTTTGCTGACCCGGGATAGGCGAGTAGAGCGACCCAGGAAGGATCTACGACTGACCGAGAGCGCTGCTGACTAATTCGTTTTCCGGCCGGAGCTGACGTCTGCAGCATCGACTACTATAGAAAAGTCTAGATGCCACCACAGCTCCAGCGACGTTCTGTTTCGTATGAATTAATAATGCATGAGGAGCAACGCTCATCCGTCGTGGAAGGGTACACGAAAGCACCTTCGCCAGACGAGCAAAAGCCATCAGGTGCCCACTACCGTACTACTACTACCATAAACATCTTCCTGAGACTGCAGCACAAACTGCGCGATAATTTAACCAAACAGCAACATTTAATAAACAGTACAGTCAATAATCCGGTTCAGACTGATGCTGTACTTGAACCTACAAATCCGACATTAGCGTTCCTTAAACACGGAGACAAAAGGGTTCCGCTAAATATAGGGTTCGTTGGGGCTCGACACCATCGCGAAACACCTAATGATCGTAGATGTTTGCCTATCGTTGATGTCGACTCCCATATACGTTTAAAAAAAAAAACGTTGGTGCATTCTGCACTCACCACCCCTGAGCGATCGCAGCGCCCTCCACGTTCAGTAACGCCATTACGTCTAAAAATCTATAATAACACTATGAATCTCTAGATGAGTGTTTCACATCTATACGGGAGATTTAGTGGCAAAGACAATTTTCAGACAATCCAATTCGGACGTAAATCAACGAAAAATGTTTTTGGCACTCGTTTGAAAACTTTCTTTGAATCCCAGCCATACTTTATGCGCTATGGTATAAATATTGGCTAAGTCTATCGCTCACATCAGTCACACCTCAAAAACACTTTAAATGAGGCAGATCTAAGGAGAGAATGTGGAAGCGGGGCTGCATAATGGGAACAGGCCGGGCCTTGAATACTCCTAAGACTCGAGCAGAAACACTCACCTCACAACCTCACAACCTCAGCTCCGATTGACCGAATCATCAACGCCCGGCAATCTGCTAACTAGTATGCCTCTAACACTTCAGTGTGTGTCCGACGCATGGTAAGGGAGTAGCAGAGTCAATATTGGTCTTCCTTAAGCGTCATTTAAACCGGAGGATCTTGGTCGCATGCGAGGCGATCTTCTCCGGTCGCATGAACTACGCGAATTTCAAAGTTCGGGTGGTTCACGCGACCGGAGAAGATCGCCTCACATGCGACCAAGATCCTCCGGTTTAAATGACGCTTGAGGCATGCCAACGGATCGCTCGCTTTAGAAATATTTTCATACGAGGACAGAGGGATCCCAGGAAGATAGACGATCGATGGCAGGCGCTATCGAGCGTCGGCAACTTCATCACAACACACCGAAAATCAATTTCGTGTAAAGGTCAAGCTGGCAGCCGGGCCACAAAAAAATATTGAATAACTGGATGGAACGACGGAACGATGCCGGGAGGAGGCGCGACAATTCATTTTTCATTCCACCTAACCAACTCCCTAACGCGCAGGCGCAAAACCAGTACTTTTTCCGATACTGCGCACCTGAGGCCCCGCCTCGTAATACGATAATTTACCTCTTGCCTCTAATCCCTAAAGACAAATATGACGGCCAGGTTTTAAAACGCCAGCATAAAGAGCAATGGGACCCTATTTCCGTGATTCGTCGTTAATAACGACGATCGCAAATAATTACTGCAGACGTCGCTTTCAAATAGTGACGATCGCTCCAAAGCGAATTCTGAAATGGCAGTCGTTCAATTGTAATCCGCCAAAAAAATAGTTCCAATTATTTGTAAATAAATGTAGTAGAATCGTAAGTTTCATGGATCATGACTGAGTTTAGCGAGGTAATGTAATTTTTGCAAATATCAATCCAATTGTATTTCACTGAAACTGCTTCAATGCATCATGCATTTATTTTTCATGGGCATCTTGAATTTTTCTGCTTTTGGTTCGTCGCTAAAAATTTAACGACGGCTCGGAGGTCGTCGTTTAAAAAAAAACAATTGCGGGCCGAGTAATTACGCACCTCTGTTGTTAAAAATCGTGACGAATACGCTTATACCTCCAAACCATCGAAAAGCCGTAACTGGGGGTTGTGCGCATGCGCAGCTATATAGCAACGTAACTAATACTGGCGTCGTTAGAAATGTCTAGAATATGACCACTGGTTACATTTTCTTTAACGAAGTACTGACCAACGAGACAGGTTAAGCATACCAATGGTATTAGATCAGCATATGTGACAACGGAACACAAGTCTTTACCATGTCATGTTTCATTCTTTCTTGAACAACGAACAAGAAATTATAAACAAAATTGTCATCATTTGAATTCTTATTCAGAAAGCCGGAAATTTGTTCCCATAAACTACATTGTACTACGTTTCATCCAACAATACTTCGAAACAACATTTCCGTAGCATTGGAGTAAACGCAACAAGGAGAAAATGCTTTACACTGTGTGAGGACATGGGGTGCTATGCAGGAAAACCAAATGGGGAGCTTTCTGTAAAGGAGGAATTCCTACGCCATGGCAACCTCTCTGGTAATAATTCCGTGGTTCGAATAAACGGAAGTCCGAACCGGGAATTAAGCCCAGCTTCGGTCGTCGACCATCGCACGACTGGCAAACCGAAGACCATCATGTCCTGCTACTAAAAGTCAGTCGCAGCCACCATTGACTGGACGTCGAAAATTAAAACAGGAAGTGCGTAGACTCCTAACCAACTTGTTGTCCTCGAGATGAGCCAGCGCCCAGCATGACTCGCGTGACAGCCAGGCACGGTTTTACTCTGTATTAGCGCGACACACCCACATGGGGGCGCAATGATCGCTGGGTGGGGCGTCACCGACCAACAAACGCGTCCCCCGTGGTGTGTGCACATATCACTCATTATAAACAACGAAACATGCGGGTGCCAGACAGACTACCTACGCCACTAAATATCAAATGCCAACAGTGTACGATCGAAGAGAGCATCCAAGAGGACTGGCATCTTGTGCACTGGCATGGCTAACGCTTTCAAAATTGTCACCATGATTTAAAGTTTACCCTTAACGTGCACTCAGTGTAATTATACTTTCGATAACAATTTATTTAATGTCCCCCCCCCAACAAACCCCTTCGCTAGCCTCATCGGGAAGGACGAATTCGATGCAAACCATCATTCAGATAGAAATTCTTAAAAATATTGAAAAATTAATTTTAATCCCGAACAACATTGGTTCAATTAACCAATCGACGCTCCCAGCGTTGTTTCGATTAAAACTTTTTAATCAGTGGAAATCCTAACACGGGATTGGATTATTTTATGGATCTACTAACAACAACCGGAATGGATTTGGTAAGGTGGCTGTCGCAATAGGTTAGTATCGACGCCGGCCATTGTGATGGGGGAACAGAGGCGAGGAACAGAAATGATAGGGTTTTTGGTCGTGGTTACACATATTGATTCACCGACGCATTTTATTGCCTGTCCAGATTGATAGGCAGCCACACACGAAATGGAATTTACGCCAAAACACCAATTTTCACTGAGAATTTCGAAGTCCATCCAAATCTTGACGACCCAGACTAGTGAAACTTTTAATGTTCACAAATCGACATAAGTATAGAATGTCAAACGATTCACTTTCGTTATTTCACCACCACCGAAAATTTAAAATACGAAAGCCGCATCAACTAGCCTCTTTGAATCATGAAACAACATTTTTGTCGTTTTCAATAATTACTAAAAAATTATAATATTTATAGAGATCCATTATAATTAAATTAAAATATATGCTCAAATTCGTTTTCAATTAAAAATACATGACACCTTGTAAATCCAATTATTTGATAGTACACCATGCCCACGTTATTGTATTTTTAAGGCGCCAATTCATCAGAATTCTTAAAGTTGAGTAAAAAAAAAAGAACTAAAGGAAAACAAGTGTCAATCATTAATAAGTGAATCGGTGAAACTGAAGGAAGGAACCAACTTATTTCAAAGATCTTTGGCAGGACTAATGAAAACGTGGCGACGATGTGGCGCGAGAGAATAGAATTCGTCTCCAACATTAAGGTGACGTCATTTGCGCGTCACATTTAAAAAAAAGGCCGGGAGCCTGTTCAGAGGGAAATGCCAGAGTTGAAGCTGTCGGAAGACGGCGGAAAAGTGAAGAATGGATGTCAAAGAGGAAGGGAGGTGATGGTTGAGGGTGGATGGGATGGAGTTGGAATTGGGCCTGATGCCAGAGAAGCGGGGGTGGGGAACCGGTCGCTAGTCTTGTGTCTGGAGAGATGGTCGGCGGAGGGTTCTTACCATCGCAATGGTCTAGGGGCCGGCTTAGCAAGTAAGCCTCAATTGACTAGGGGCCCCACAACATTCATTGGAAGAATTGATAGAACGCCTCCATCGTTGGGCGAAAGACGAAAGACAATAACAGCAAATCATGTTTGTTATTGAATAATATTGTTTGGTATCTGTCAAATTTAGAACTCTCGCAAATAGCAATGACGTCGTTAGTCGTTAGTGGTGAATTCCCGACACCTAAGAACTGCTAAAATTATCTCAAGTTCAACACTCTGTTCGACATTTTATCACTCAAGAGCTAAACGGAAACCACAACTCTAATAAAAATGCAATGACTGAATTCAAACACAATCGATAACTTGCTTGCAAACCGATTATTGAGAATCAATTAACTATTGCAACAGGCAACAATTAGAGCAAAACTTCGCATTGGTTAGATGTACTTCCGCCAGGGGGATACGATTTTTCAGTCTCAACCCGACCGAAAGCCCAGGCACTGGAACACACCGATGACGAATTCGGAGAAAATTGACTCCCGAAGAAAAACAAGAGAGCCCACCCTCCCGACAATTCGTCCGCGCCTCCGAGACAGCTTAAGCGGCGGGCCAAGATTAATGGACGGAACAGCGCCGGGAGAGGAAAAGTTGGCGCGAGTTTTTATCAACACCGCGAGTGTGAAAAAGGGTTACGGGGGAGGGGAAAGAGCTGGCTGGTTTCCTGATGTCAGTCCCCGGCCGGCTCGCCCAAAAAAGGGGGCGAGGGGAGAGGTCCCCCACCCCTACCACCACCCCGACACGCGCTGTGAACGCGGGCTAAAAATAACCCGCACGGGTGCAAGCAGTCGTGCAATCGGGTCGATATATGACGTGGAAGCTCGGTCCAGGAAAAGTAGGGCAACTCCCTCAATCTCATCTTCACTCCCCCCTCCTCCACAACAGGACTCCATCCACCCCCCTCCACCAAACACATCTCCCTAACAAAGGCCTACCCCCACTTGTTTTGACGAGGCGGAGTCTTGACAAGGAATGGCTGGTAAGATATCTCTACTGCACACCATCATGGGGATACTTTTGGAGATGGTGGGCGTGTGGGGGTGGAACCACCATTTGGATGCTGCATCGATTTCCAACACGGAAATATACGAGTATTTTGCTCCAGAAATATGCGGGCTATACACTTTGTGGGCCTTCTGCGGAAACGCGTTTGCGGTGGACTTGTTATTCCTATGAATAGGAATATCTGGGACAATTGAATTTAAAATAAATGGATCGGAGAAAGTATCCAGGGCAGGGATGGCTCTCCAGACATCCCGATGATGATGAAATCCCGGCGATTATGACAAAAGTTTAAATAAAGTTTAATAAATACGTCATCAATATTACGAATAAATGGAGAGTTTGAATTTTCGCAAACAATAAGGATTTGTCATCAACCCCACTAAGCCATACAGCACAAGTCCAAATATGTGTAACTATTTGAGGGCAACAATTTTGTAACTTTTACTTGATATTACGCGAATTTCCAACAGCAATCCAAAATCCTACAGTAATTTACCGTTAACAGTTTATCATAAAGCAGTTGTCATGCCAGCCACATGCTGCAGTTGAAAACAAAGAGTGCCAAATCAATATGCGCGATTTAAAATAAAATAATAAAGGAGATAGGAGATTTGAATTGCCACGCCACAACCACTGTGACGTAATAACAATCATCAAGAATGTAATGTGCCCCCCCCCCCAAATGGCAAAGGTTGCGCAATCAATATCAGTACGCTCCCATTCAGTTCGCACCGTGTTAATTCCATTTCAACCGACCATCAAGAGAGGGTCGCGTATGTAATTAGCCGTCGCATTGTTACGCCCGCTATTATTAGTAGGCAGCCGGAAGTGACGCGCGACGAGATTGAGGGCGTTCCTTTGTATTTGGTGGATTCGTATATTTAGAGACACGTGCTAACGATGCCGTGCTCAGTCATACGGAGGAGAAGGGGACAAAATCCTTACAAATTGAAAGGGTATAAAGAAATATATATTTTTTTTATTAAGATCAGGCCTGCACTTATTGTTTAGTCATTTTTGGACGGAAGTTTGTAGTACTCGTAGTTATTCGCTTGAACTACTCTTTCATATATGCATGTTGTTGAGGGTGGGGTTAAAATTCGCCCCCATTTCCATTGGGTGAGTGCTCGTGACGTCACTGGCCCCTCGCCAAGTGACGTCACAGGCATTCAAGTCAAGTGCGGCCTTCGAGTCGGCATTAATCATAGCATAAATACCGTGACTGTGGATGGGGATCGTGATGGAGGGTCCAGAGCCTCGAAACTAGGTCGTCGTCGCTGTAGTAAAGATCCCAAAGAATATAGATGCAGAGATAAAATGAAAATTATTTTTACCTAGAGAGAAAACAAAAAAAAGAAACCATTGGATTAGATCACATAAAAAACCATTGGATTAGAACACGTAAAATGAAGAACACAATGTTTTTATTTTAAATGCGACTATATAGGCGGCATCTGTATGAAGAGCCTTTAGAACACACACAGAAGAAATATATTTCCTTTATTATGTTTTTCACCAGCGGGGATCACTTATCAATATTCTATAACCGTCTCAATATCTGAATTAAATAGAGAAAATACAAAATTTAAATAGAGCAAAATTGCGTCAGTGTATGTATATATAACATTCTATTTTGAGATAATAGAAAGAAAATCATTAGACAAACTGCACCATTCGCGAGAAAAAATATCTTTTATTTTTTTGCCCAATCAACTGTAGTCAACCGCACTACAGGCGTTACGTATCCCTCATGGTGCTTAGCCACTGTGCGAGTCTTAAGATTAAAACTAAAGTGTATTGGCCCCTCGCCAAGAACATCTTTGTTTTTGCAGTGCAACTGGATTGAACCCCGTAAAAATCACCATTTCTATGAGAGCTGAACTAATCAGAAAAATATTAGAAGTAAAGAACGATATAAATCGATATGTCTTTTTGTACAGGAAATGCAACGAGTCTAAAATGGCTACAAGCCGGGCCCGGGATTCCGCCAGACGCTATTTTTGATCAGCTGGATACAACACACACCAGATGCATTCAAACCGATTCATGAGATAGTGAAACTACTTAGCAGCTGCGCAAATGCGCCAAAAGGGAGGCGGCAACACCCCAAATCGGACGAGTCAACCGAAAAAGGCCGAACACAGAAAACGCTGATGGAAAAAGTTTGGAAAAGAGGTTATGGCGCCAACTCTTGTGATCTCCTGCATTGCGGATTGCCAACTGGCCGTGGAGAAGCTGCATCAGTGTGACGTTTCGCCATTTATTTTTCCCCCGCCAGATGTCATTGCAAACTTATCGCAAACACTCCAGAGTCTCGAGAGCTAAATGGGAGCAAATTTCACAGCTTTAGCGCCTCGCCCGCTAATTCGAATTCTGCCCTGTTTAACAAGTAGATAAACTTAGTAGACAATGCATTATTATGTAAGATAAAAAACAAATTATTAAATCTGAGTACTTCCTGCTTATCCTGCAGAAACTCTTGGCGCATTTGAGCTTATGTGGTGAGATAGCAACATAGCGTCAACAATGTCAGATAAAACTGAATTCGAATCGCACAATTTCGAAAACAAGAGTTGTTTCACTTGTCTAGCTGCAAATTGGCTAATTTAACTTACGAAACAATGTCTTAGAGTTGCACTAAATAGACTGGTTTCAATAAAGTGTCTATTGTGTAGCGTAAGAAAGTTTTTAGACTAAAATTAATTAGTGCAGATTGCAAAATTTCGTACGCTATTAAAGCATTAAAAATGCTAAACTTAGCCTCAGAAATAATTCGATAAGAATTAGTAAATATATTTTTAATTATCGCCAATTTAGGGATGTCATATTTTTACAAACAATTGGAAAGATTTCCTTCAAATTTACACAAAAAATACTGTTTGAATTAAAACTTCCCGCACGTACAGATAATTGGAGATTTACACATTATTTGGCCAGGAGCCAATAGGTTATACGAAATCGCTGGATCCAGTCGGCTATTAATCCTGTCAAGCGCGGACTCAATTTTAACTGGGTCACTTGAAATTGCCAAACTTATAACGTGCTGATTTGATGAACGGCCATGTCTATTGACGGATGCGCACACCAGAGGACACTCAACAAATCGCAGCGATCCCGGCGACAGAAATGTCAACTTGAAATATGAAGGCTGTCTTCATTCTCTACGTGTAGTTTTGTTTTTGCTCAGCTGAAATACAGTAGTTGACGCGCAAGACTAGTTGACGTATTATTATAGATGGCGCGCCAGTCGCTTGCCAAAGATATCGTTGGTCAACAACTTATTCCAATCTAATGCAAGCATCTTTTATAGAAGACATGTCGGCAATGGCATAGGGCACATAAACTACTTATAAATATTTTCGTCTAGCCCATTCAATGAAAGAGTATTTTTATCAGTAGGACATTTCTGGTCACTGCATAGGTATTTTAGCATTTCAAGCCATGTCGGTACGTTATACAGTGTACATTTGGGCTTCATGTCAATATATATCCTCTATAAAATGGCCAGAAATCGCTTTTATAGCCATGGTGATGTAAAAAAAAAATTTTAAATCGTAATTTCTAAAGAAATACTGTGTTTAGGTTATTTCTAAAGAAATACTGTGTTTAGAGCTTCGCAGTCACCAGAAATTCTGAGCTGAATACTACGTATACAGCACTGTAAAAGCTCAAACATTTTTCATTATTTCTGCTGTTCACTTCACTCCATTGGATGTTATTGGGTGAATTGTTAGAAGATAGAAGACATGTGACAAATATTAAGAGCCATTGATAAGTGCAATTATTATTTTAAAACTACTCCGGACATAACTTTATACATGAATATAAGAAAATTAGTGCATTCACAAAAAAGGCAGGGATTCCTCAATGGCTAAGGTGGCTGGTAAGTGATAATATGGAGGGAGGAAACGTCTCAAACATAATGAAAAAAGGTTTTCGTGAAACATCGATGTTCCCGCAGAGAGACCGCGCCATGTGTGTCCGGTCTTGCGGCCCGCAAGGCCCGTCCGCGTTGGCCAACCCAGCTGTGATAGGCGACTCCACTCGTCCAAGACCAATAAACTTGGCCATATTACACGTCCACGCGTGCATGGCGTGCCAGCCGTTTCCAACGAACGGTCCGTCGTGTTCCCCGGGTTTTTCATTTCCCGAATAAAAGGAAATAAACAACATCACTGTTGACAACCAACAGCGACACACGCGACGCGTGGATATTCTTTACGCATCATCAATATGGCGAAAATTGCGACCGTCACCTTAGATTTATGGACACGCCAACGAACCAAAGAACCATTATGTGATAGAGGTCGGATGAGGTGCTGCACGATCAACAAGGAGTGCGAGTTGGTTTAGCGACTGACTTAGATCGGCGGTCCCGGGTTCGATTCCCTGCGCGGGCTCTCGAAAATGTCGATCCCGGGGTACTAGTCGTTCCTCTCGCATAGTGCCTGAGCACCATGAGGGGACGTAACGCCTGTAGTGCGGTTGACTACAGTTGATTGGGGGGGGGGGGGGAAACGTTCAACAAAGCCACATTCACACTATGGATCATTTCGAGTTTTTCTCCCTAAAAATGCCATTTTGTTTTGGTTAAACAAATGCTCGTGTTTAATATATAACATGAACATTTGAAATCTTTCGTCGCCTGTGCTCGTTAGTCCCAAAGTGAAAATGGGGTTCTATCATGTGTTTGACCAATAGTCGCTCCCTTACCTGTAGCCCCTTTTCTTTACTTTTTATTTTTAGTATGACCGACGGCAAGTCCATACCCACAGACAAAAATAAACTCTGAATTCTTGGATATTTTCTCGCATAAATCGGGCAACAGTTTTGAATATTCTTGGAGTATATCTTCCAATACCACCTTGCAGTCTTATCTGACCATTCCAATGCACTACATTTCCGGAATTTCACATGTCGTTTAGAATGGAATAGTGCAATCTGTTTACAGTTTGAGACGCTACGAGTCTCTATCATTTTTAGCTTGTTGTCCGGTGAGTCCATCGCCGGCCCAAGCACCGGTCAAAAATATAAATGGGCGAGCTACGTGATATATCGTCGCTTGCAACAGGATTCGTGTACGACTATACTGAATATATATGCGCAGTAGTACATAAACGAAGACTTGATGTATGATGGTGGCGATCCATTCAATCTTTGGAGACGTACGACCACCGCCCCGCACACACACTATGTATACTGCACTGGTACACAAGAAATAATGGAAATAACCGAAAGGACGCTTAATAATAAAAAACCTGATGGCTTTTTATATAGGCGGAGAAGGTTCTTCTACCCAATAGACTAGTCTCAACCATGTTTATTGTCAATACCCAAAAAAGGATGATCCAATGGCCTCGTATGTCATGATCAGAAACAGTAGAAATATCAAAACGCTATTTTGTAAATGGATAGATATTTATTTTATCCAAGAACATTTTGAACCCTTTCCCATTCGAAAACAATTGAGTAGAATCTAATATAAAAAGTATAGCAATCTAGAAATTCTATTATTGAACAACGCTTAAATATGACGATGGCAAATATATGATTGCTAAAATTCCAAAGAATGCAAATAATCCGCACGTATAATGTAAAGAAATCCCTGCGGAGCGAATTTTTATCGAGGTTCACTTTCTCCTCTGGCAATTACATGTACGTCACAGTCTTATCAACACAGGCGATATATCGATGAATTAATCGAGCCGAGACGAGATGCTCGAATTTTATTGGCGCGAGTAGACAGGTGGTGTGACGTCCTGCGAAATTGTGACGTCAACATTAAAAATTCAAAGACACTAAGTCCCAGATTACGGATATCGGAAGCAGATATAGGCTTGCACTCTGTGCAGGTTCGAACGGAGATAAAGTTCACATTTTCCTTTCGGAACCTGGAAGATTAAAGGTTGGGGTTTGCTAATCGGCCATTTTATCTCGAACGCAATATTTCACTTGCGTACGTGGGGATTGACTGGCAAGAACATCGCGATAACCGTGCGCGAATGTATGCAAAGGCTCGATCGGCATGTGGCTAATTCCACTCTAAATGCAAAGACAAAGTTTACAGTCTAGACTGCACAGTGTTGGAAAATTAAATTACGACGAAATGAAGCGAACGCCAGCCACAGATGAACATCCACACGCCAAATTGAGTTAAGAGCTCAATTTAGCCGGATTTAAACTGAATTCGATCGCGCCATTGCCCCCACAAGATGCACACAATAATTTGAATTAAAATTAAAGATTCGCGAAATGTAGCGTCTAATGTCTAAAGAACTTAAAAACGATGACTTTTTATGTCGACCAGAACAGACGGACTTTGACTAATATAGAAGGAATTCATATTAACAGGCGTTCTCGTGTATTTACTATGCGTGCTGACATACGCGCTCATGACAATGCTCTCTGGAAAAGCCTAATCAGCTTCATAAAATGAGATGTTAACCTAAATACCACATTCCCTGGTAGTCGTAGTGACCCGCTACCACAAAGAAAGTCCAGTACCAAATTAAACCTTATCGATTCGTCATATGCAGTTTCGCCCAAATACCTGCGCACTTCGGACGAAAATCGTCAAATGAAGTGCGCTAGTGCGCATCATACGAGTACATAGCGCACGGTGAATATCGAATGGCATCGATTCGTCGATTCGAAGTGAATGGACGTGGTGGTGTGTGGTTGTCGCAACCGGTGCTTCATAACGAATGCAATGTAGGCTGCCGTCGTCGTCTACCCTTGAAATCCAACATTTGGAACAAAATACAATGCACTTGTTGTGCGTCGTATAGGCAGCACACACAGCCATGCTTCGAAACAGCTATGTGAGCGGCGGAGCACGGTTAATAGACATTTTATCGGGTTGTTACCCGTAATAGGTTATCAACATCGATAGAAAATAGGCGGATGATGCAGCAACCCCATTCCCAACTCTCGTCTTTTCGACGGATCAAAAAGAAAAGAAAATCTCAGAACAAT
This sequence comes from Mycogona germanica, assembly GCA_034698785.1. Lineage (NCBI taxonomy): Eukaryota > Metazoa > Arthropoda > Diplopoda > Chordeumatida > Chordeumatidae > Mycogona > Mycogona germanica. The sequence goes on from JAQGBY010002219.1 coordinate 20,108, forward strand.
GTTTATGTGCGCGCAAAATGACTATAAAAGATGCACCAACCGTTGACCCTCAGATTCGAGGGTCATAGGGGGTTACAAGGACGATCACCAAAACGGAGAAGATAGTTTATAAAATCAAAATCGAAACCTATGTACATTTCAAAGCACAACAACGTAATAACGCGCTAAAACCACGTCATGTTCTTTTTACGCGTGGTCCTGCACTCGAGACCATCTGCGTTTGATATCCATTTATAATTAGGCACATCATAGATCACGATTTCGGAGAGTTCCGTCTTTAAAACAACTATTTCTCAAGATTTCGAACAAACTGGCTATGCGATAATAAGAGTCAAAGCAGTGCCAAAGGGTTGACGTAAATTTCGACAGTTGCAGAAAAGTCTTATCCAACATGGCCCTGGGTTATACCGCGCAGAATTCAAAAGAGGAGACAGGTGTAGGCACTCGGCATTGGCAAAACGACAGAAAGTCTCTTGTCATTCGAAAAAGAGTTGGCGGCACAACACAGCGGTGCCAAAATGTTGGCGGCGCTCATGTTACCCACGCGCCCCCGGCGAACCACCCCTCTCCACCTGGTGTCCCGTAATACAACTGTGGGCAAGACGCCCTTGAGTGGCATTCAGCCGGAAAACGGATTGGCGAAAATTTATAAATATCTCGGAAAAACTAAGACCATGCCCCCAGTCACGCTACTTTGCAGTCTATTAAGGCGAGACAAGTCAGCAAATTTCATTTAGGATTGTTGTGGATGCTTGGGTCCATGGGGCGCGTTTGGTTTCTTAGCTGACGGAGCATGACTCAGAAGAGAATGAAGAATTTTAAATACGAAATGCAACTACGAATAATCATAAAATTAACTAGCCAACTTTGTCATTCTGTCATGTTTTCACTAACTTTTGCAACTTTCATTGGATAGAAACCATGAAACTTTTGAAAACCTATTTTTTTAAAATATTTATGATAGAATCATGAAGTTTTGAACATTAAATATGAAATCATTTTTTAAGTGCTCATTATTTAAAAGTTAGACATCTTACGACAGAAAATCACTTTAACCATATTTATGACTGACATTCATCCACGATAAAAATTTAAACTTTCATATAAATATCAAAATCTTTCCTCGCTCTTAAAAGTTTTTATACCCTTCCGGACATACACTTTTTAGGCTTTTGCGAAGGGAAACGACAATTTATGATCCAATCCATTAGGCGTTCGTGGAATTTATTTATCATAAAATAGCGCATTCCTAATATACGGACGTATTACCGAAAGAACATGGACCATATGCCATTTCGTTCAAACAGCCGAAGTCGACAGCATACAATATGGGTGCAATTTAGCTATAGTGTGTAGACGTCTCGCGACGGTAGGTGGAGACATATTCATATTTTCGCGACAGAGGCCAAGACTCTTGGTAGAAGACGGTTTATGGGGAACTACACCATGACTAGGTGTTTGTCATCTTTATTTCGAAAAACACTTATGCGGTGAATTTACGATTTCCAGTTAAATCCGAAAGATGGTATACAGCAAAAAATGTGCCAAAGTTCGTTCCACCAGCGCATGAGTTAAGAATCAGAAGGACCAAAAAGGTCAAGTTATCTGAAAATAGACGCAGAATTATGTCAAGCATTTTTCATTGCTTATATATATTTTTTCACGTTAAGCGAGGATACAGACATGTGCTATATCAAGAAGACATCCGCAAATCGGATTTGTCAACAACAAAGATCTAATGCCATCCTTTTCAGGGTGATTAGAAACAATTTAACTGAAGAAACCTATAAGCAACACATTATTGTGGTGCTCAAATATTGGTATTCGCATGAATACCAATATCAAGGCAGATAAGAAAGGACAGATGAAGAGAAGTGACCATTAATTCAGCAAATTAAATTATTGTAGTACATAACCTCAGGTTCGTTGACACCCAGTCAGCGCCAACAAATGAAATTCCCTTTCGCTAGTATGCAGATGGATGCAAATAATCTATTTCGACTGTTGATCCTAATTCGGCTAAACAAACACAGCTTCATCAGCAGACTGAATAGTGGGAAAACCTTAATATTGGGGCGAGTTTCAGTCACATATGAATTATGCGAGTAGTGTTAATTGTTTCAACATGTTCCGAATAACTACCTGTGATTGTTGGTCCACCCGAAGGTTCCCACAGGCCAGACGACGAATTGGTTGTCGCAGTGGCCGAGGGGGCCGCACTGGACTCGTCGTTGCTGCGGCCCTCAAGGGGACGCCCACCGCCGGCTGCTTAGGCACTGCTGCTGGATGACCAGCGGTCGGGGCAATTTTCTTCAATTCGGACTTCATTGCCGGATATTAGCTTGCAAGCCCAACTATCGAAAAGTCGGTTACAATTTAGAGAACAAATCTCTGAAGCGCCATTTGCACTTCAATGTGTGTCAGACATCACAGCCGTGTTTATTAAAAGTTCCGACAAATTTTTATCCCACGAAAACTGCTGTCTTACTGGAATACAGAAAACGTTTTCATTTATTGTTTGTTGCCCTAAAGTCAAACTTGATCGATCAAGTTCGACTCAATTACACTTCTCGAAACTTCGACCTGAAGTCCGGCGAGGCACAAAAACTTATTTGAATTCAAAAAAAAAATTATCAGAAGAAGAAAAAAGTCATAGACGCAAAAACAACGTGACCGTTCACCAACCCCGCGTCTGCGAAACCACGAACGACACAGAAGCCACACAAAGAACTGGCAGTGAAGGTGTCGAGACACCCCAAGATTCCAATCGACCCCGTACGATTCGTTGAACCGACGCAACCTCCTCGACGGTGTATAGACCTTTTGAAAACGGACGCGTTCTTCGAGAAATCCACTTGGAAGGAGGGAGTCTCGGGACACACAAGATGGTGTGTGGGGGTGGCGTGATGCCCGACGAAAAACAAGCTCTGGTGTGCGGGTTATTTTCCGCATGCGTCAATATAGGGTTATTCACTGGAGGCTTCGCGTGTATAGATCATGTGCGAACTTCCTGTCTTTTATCTAGATTAAAAAAAGAAGAAAATGTCGCCGCGATCTGATGGGTAGAAAGCGTCAAATTCACATCACAAAAGAATGTTCGAAATTCGAAAATACGTGGATACGGGTCTTCGTACGCGTTGCGTTCAATGTCATCTGGGAGTAGATATTTCACAAAGGATCTCTCCACATTGGTTGAATAAAAGCGAAAGTGATGGCCATTCATTCACTCCACGATTTTATCAGGGGAAACATAGGTAGTGTTGTCAATTGTGTCCTTGATAAAAACGAATTACGATGAAATCGAAACGTCGATGATCATTGGCAACTACTCAATTCTCCAAACCGCCGGTCATTTTATACGCACGCAAAAACATCGAACGAAGTTTGATTTTTGAAGCATCAGAATTTTGTTCGGTGATCACACAGAATCCAATATGACGCAACTAAACGAAATTGTTGACGCAGGAAGTAATATTGGACACGAACGAGGAATAAAATCTTCTTGCTCCGAGCAAAAAATCGCGATCCGAAATCTCTGGAATTGATAAATTCAACAGATGATCGCGCGATTCGAAAAGGGTTCGCGAGCCCCGACGATAACGAAGCCAGAGAAGCAGCACCCCAAAAAACAGAACTGCCAAATGTTGCGGAACATATATATGGTAATGCCAGCCCTTCCCTCACCCGACAGCCGAATCCACCGAAGCTTCACCGGGACGATATAGCCAAGTAAAAAGCACTTGCCGAAAATCCAGCAACACACTTACGTCGTCGGCATGTTTGCCTACACATACACACACACACACACGGGTGAGCCAGTTTTAAAAAAAGAGGGTGTCCCGGTGCCAAGATTGACTTTCAAATCTTCACTCGCGTTTTCGCGCGTCCCACAAAGGAATCGGTGCCGGCGCCGCGCTCCTAGGAGGCGCCGAGAGAATGGCTTTTTTTAAAAACTAGCGAGCCAGGTTAGTTTTTCCCCGGCCAGAGAAACAGGCTCTCGAGTCCCAGTCACGTCGAAACAGATAAATACGAACTGTTGACACAAACCGGCAGCTTATTC
>JAQGBY010002220.1:0-24161 GCA_034698785.1 Mycogona germanica
CGAAGGAAGGCGTGCGTAGGAATTTCTCTCGCCCGAAAAATTCCAGAGGTCTCGGTCGGGAATCGAACCCGCGATCTTGGGAATATTGGGATCACGAATTTGCCAATGTATTAATTTGTAATTAAATTTTTATTATAGATACTTTGTATTTTAATTGAAATTGAATTTTATCAAAACACGAGTTGATAAAGGGACGCGCAGGAGAATTGTTTTAACAAATACTAGTGCATTAAATGTTCATATTTCAGAAGGCGTTCGCTGAAACACTATGGAACGGTGGAACACCAATTTGATGTGTCCTATAACTTTTAGACACAGACGATGGATGCCTCTTCTTGAGTATCAACGCCAGTGTAGCAAAATTTATAAAAGCTTAGAAAAGGTTGAAACTTCCAAGTTTCTCTCGCAACAAAGGAACGTTCGTCCAAAGCATTGGTCGCTCAAAAAAAGAGCAACTCCAAGTGGAATAAGTCCACAGGAGGCGCTTCATGGAACACAATTTTTTCCCCCTCTTTTACGAGATTTACGATAAAATTTCGGACGCCCTATTCATACTAAACTTCTTCGTGCATCCGGAATTTTTTGTCGTCCGACATTTCATTTTTTAATCTTTTTTTATTGTGTGCGCGTACGAGGCTGTTGGGCTGAGGCTTATTCTCCGTAATAGCCATTTAAGTTTAGATCCTGTAAGAAAAAAATCTATTGAACCGCTCGCTGTAAGGAAAAAGTGAGGCATTGTTGGTGACGGTTTCTCGAGATGCGTTTAGTTTTGCGCTGGGCCATTAAACTATCCTCTTCGGACATTTCAAAAAAGAAAATGCACCATTCTATTCAACGACGGAAAAATTAGTGAGAGCGTAAAAAAATATGTTTGGAAAAGAACCGGACCCATTTTCTGCAATCCAATGAACTGCGTGCTCGTATGAATGAACCACGTGTGTACCAACCAAATAAAAATGAAACGGCAATGCAATTGTCTATTAAAATATGTTTCATGTGTAATTATTTTGTATTTACATTTTTAGAAAAATGTACGATGCTGATGTGATAGTTAAATTTAGACCACTGAAAAGAATATTAATTTAGTTACGCAAAAAAGGAAAATCCCTTAATTTAAAAATTATTAATCGCCAATCTCCAACGTCACAGCGCCAAATTTCGTTCCAAATGACAAATAATCAAATAGTATTCAAATTAGAACTCCATTCTTGTCTCATGAGAATTTCATTTAAATCGCAAATATTACCGCGCCAATATCAACCGGGTCGTTATATAATAAACTGTATACTGATGCATTGAAAACTACGCCAGACAGAGAAGGGACAAAAATGAGAGTTCATTGCAATGGAAGGATAAACTGCAAAGCACAGGCACCGATGATCTTGGGCATGTTGCAATTTGCGCCCTGTCGGCCATTGGCGCCTATCTCCACAGATCTCTTCTGGAGAGGAGTTTCGTGGATTTGACTGCGCCGCGTAATTTACGAGCGTATTATGCTGTCATTTCGTCAAGTCTATTCTCCCGAAATTTGCAAATACTAAAAACGAATAAAAGCTATACCAAACAAAGTCCAAAAACAATTTTTTCCTCCATCCTCTCGCTGAATGTGAATAACAGCGCGGCAGTCAGTCACTCTACGTATAAACGAACAAAGAAAAAAATCTTAGTCTGGCATCATTCCAATGTGGCAGTATGGAACGAATATGGGAGGGAGGAAGGGAGAAGAGATCTTTGGCGAATGTTATAATAATGCGACCAATGACAAATCGCAGACAAAAATCTGTTGACGTCTGGAATCGTTCAACAGCTCGTGAAATGGGCTAGAGGCTTTTGGAACTCGTCAAACGAATTTCACTGACAATTAAATGGGGACCAAGACCCCCCGCACTATTCGAAGCTCTTAAACTGCCGCGTTGTAAAGATTTCCATATTTTAATATATCTTATTCCACCCTACCTTTTTTAAAACCCACAGAAAAATTAATCAGACTGATTGATCAGAATGATATACATGTATGATTTATCAGACTGATTCACCGTGTGCTGTGCATAACTTACAAATATGAATTAAAATATGAATTGTACGAGCTTGAAACGAGCAATATTCATTAAAAACACAACATTAAAAAATCGATTCGTAAAATGCACAAAGAAATGAATAACAAAATTGTTTACAATCTGCGACAAAGAAATGAATAACAAAATTGTTTACAATCTGCGACAAAGAAAGGGATATTCAGAGATCGAACCAACAAGATCCCGCTCCGGGAATCGAATCTGGTACTTTAGCAACATGTACTGTATATTATCCTACATTTTTGCCAATATCAATAATATATCTTACACGTTTGTTGATATTTTACAAGTATATGCACAAGTATTATTAAAATAAAATATGATTTCATCTAAAACGAAATTTCATCGGTATTAACATTTGCATCAAATCTAAAAATGTTCTGCGTTCATTTATCGAAATAAAAAATCCGTTTGTCGTCGAGGTAAAGAAAGCCAAAAAAGAGAAAAATAGACGAGTACGAAAGTCAATGTGACAGCTCAGGAAATGGCCGGATCTTGACTTAAATCAAAGACTGTCATGTCAGTAAAGCTGGGGGAGCGAGAAAAGGAATGCATAATAGAAGGAGGTTTTCTACTTGACATGGAAGAAAAGGAAAAGGGGTGGATAAGGATTTGTGGCGGAAACTTCCACTCCAGTCGCGTGGCGCGCCCTCTCGAGGGGATTCATCTTCTTTGATTCCGAAGAAAATTTCATTTTCGGAGTTGCTGCTTTAATGACTGAATGATGACTGCCTCTGTGTGTGTATGTGCAGGTCCCGATGGGGACACCAGGCAGCGACACAAGTCATTCAGAGCAGGTCGTCACCATCGCGAGAGTGATCGTGATGTACTCGTACATTGATACAGCGTCACGTACAGGGTGCCTTCCACAAAAGGTGGAAACGTTGAAGTAATAACACACGTTTGTGTTATTTGTTGTGAGCTTTTTATTTCAACTGAACTACAAGTTTCAACATCAAAAACCAGAATGAATAAATTAAAAATGGCGGTGGAAGAACGAACAAATATGTGCACGTGAAAAGGGAAGAAAGATTGGCGATAGTTTATATCGATCTTAATATCGATAGTCGATTAAATATCTTGTAAAATGCAAAAAGGTTTAAGTCTAGACGAACCCCCATCATAGGTATCATACTGGCAAATAAAATTTCCTTTCATAGATCAATTCTGCATCATGAATCAATTTTCAATGTTCACCGCAGGATGACCAGCTTTGGCAGTTTGAACCATGAAATACTTTTATTAGAAATACGGCTTTTATAAGTTCATCACTGACCGACAGGTTAAACAGCGGAAATATAGTTAGGAAAATTACAATCGGTTTTGTTTTTGCGTATCGTCAATACGCTAGCATGTTCTTGTTTTTTTTAAAACAATATATTGATATTTATTTGCTATCCTAAAACAACAGAGCTAGTGGAAACGTATAATATACGGATTATTTGATTAAAACATTCACCAAAGTACAACACGTGTATATCATTATTAATACTTCAGATGTTAGATATGAGAGAGATCGAAATGCAAGACGTGGGCTGCCTAAAGTTAAAAGGCTGTACATTGTATATTCAACTGCGAGTTGTATTTGTATATCCGCCGTGAAGTGCGTCACAGTAAAAGTAAGCAATTTAGAAATAACCCTCAGGCAACCGGTACTCGTCATTGGAAAAATCTTCTCATGATTAATAATTGACTTGAAATTTGGTAAGAGCTTAACGCTTATACATATACACATTAGCACCAAAGTAATCCGTATGGAAAACGAAGTCTATTTCTAATTTTTCCGTCATTATTTCTTTATGATGTCAAGACTCGCCACCACCGCACCGTGCGTCTCTCAGGCACACTCAGAAACTTTCAACGTGTACAGTATATATATATATATATTAAATAATAATATATATATACATTTTATATACAGTACATCCTTCGTATACGCAAGAGGCTGATAAGAGAGCGCGTAGATAATTTTCTAGTGCGCGCATTTCGTTTGTCGCCACCCACCATTCGCTCAGTCATCGCAAATTACGCCAACAAAAGAAATTTGATATTAAATGTCAACAACCATTTTGAGGCAGAGAGCGACAGTCGACGCCAAAAATTCCCCAACGCGGCCGATCGAAACTTAAAACAGGCAAACGCGAAATTTAATTACGACGACAAAGTGTCGATCTATGTGCAGTGACGACACACTCGCGACGCTTGTCGTGTTTTCGTTTTCACGACATGCGTAGGGGGTGAATTGTATATATATATATATACAGGTACGACCGTGGCGCCACCGTGTACCTAATGTATTTTGGTGTATTCCTTCCCCCCCCCAAACATCGTGAGGATTTTCACTCGTTTGGGATCGACAAATTGTTAGTGCAAATAAGAACACAACGCTATCGAATATCGCGCGCGTCTTCTACGACAGCCCGGCGCATTCAAATATTGTGGTTGAACAGCAAACGGAGCGAACTAATTGACGCTCAAGTTACGAACGGCTATAAAGTTCCTTATGTACAATTGGTCGTTAAACAAATTTACTTTGTGTTCATCGTGTGGGATTCACGCTGTGAACCACATAAAGTCGGTGACACTAATGATGACTTTAGAATTTGTTCCAAATAGAGAGTGAAATTAATACTGTATTTTAAAAGTGAACTGAATTAAAGCATCGACGATCTGAATTTCGTCTGCTGTTCACTAAGTATCCCCAAGAAAAACTACATTACAATAAAAGTCCTTCTTACAATAATCGTCCCTCTAAAAAGAAAACGCAACTAACGCCACCACCGACGACAGCGTACACTATTCGAATTTATTGTTTGTTGTTCGCACAAGATCATAAGGATATCAAAATTGGGCACGTCGATTAATCGATTGATTCATCTTGTTGCAGATCCGCAATTCTCTGTCCAACAATAAGATGACCCCCCTCCCCATGTCCAATTTGAATCGTTCAGTGGTTTATTCACTTTTGATGGATATGCGATGACAACGTTAGATTCTGAAAAGGAAAACAATTGGAATGTAAAACACGACTATTTTATACTACGTTCGTGGGTTTTCGTGACTGCGAATGACCGAATGCGTACCGGAAGCTCTATAGTTCGATGGCGAGAGAAGAAAAAAACTGTGTCGTAGGACAACGGAAATGAAAATCCGCAACCTAGATTTTTACGCCGGGGCGTCTTTTGCTCGTCTCTCTCCTTTTCTGTTGTTTTCTTGGTCGAGCAATGAGGAAAGCGGAATGAATACACACCCCCTCACGAAAATACGTGCGAAGCAAAAGAGAAAGAAAAGAAAAAACATCTTCTGACTGCGACAAAATGCAATGTCAGTGAACCGGCTTGGCCAGAATTGACCACAGGAACATGTGAACCATGAAGCGTATACGTTGGTGCGAGAGAGACTTGAGACTTCGCCCGCATTATCATGAGCCGGTCATCCAATGATATCACGCTAGGTTGTTCACGGGCTCTGGGATTACTCTGCCGTTGGAGCACGCACTGAAATTAAAGAAGCGCGTTCACCACCACATTCGTACTCATTTCGATGTCACAATTTCATGAATCTTGGCGCTCTGAAAAACGTCGCCGTAATAATACACCACCCTTTGGTGCCCACATCGTGCGAGCGTTTATGAGAAAGGCGGATAATTTTTTTTATTAATCTAAGAAGTGAATCCAAACGGAAATAACAACTCATCACCAAAATGAGTGTCAGGACACAGATGGACGAAAGACGAACGGTCAGCAGAACTGAACTCTACTCTGAGATATTTGTTAATGAAGTCCACCAGCGTGTTCATCCTAAACCCACCCCCCTCCACCCAGGAGACGACCTGGTTATTTTGCCTAGCCCAGGCTTAGTATAAGTTACCCAGGTAGGGATCTTTAACGTGTACCTGACATCGTACAGGCGCGGGTCCCACGGCTTTACTTCCATTCCGAAGGAAGCAGTGCTTAGGAATTTCTCTCGCTCGAAAAATTCACGGAATTACGGGAATAACAGTTCGACACGTCACCGAGACTCCCTTTTAGAAATGGTGACTCAAATTAAATAATAGTAATATTAATATATTAGGAGCTCGCCTCTTTATTTTTTTTTTTTTGTTCGGAGCTGTCCCGGACACCTCACATATATCTGTATTCATCTACGTTTCGTTTATCGATTTCGGTGACGTCAGTTTAGAAGTGTGTTCTACTGTAACAGAGATCGTCGCACGGCTGACTCTGCAAGTTCCTTGCCGTGATAGATGCTCTTTTCCTGGCGACTACGTGTTGTATAGCACCCCGTCGATGGTGTATAGAGGTGGGGGGGCAGGAGAAGGGAGATGGAGGTCGCCATCCCGCCGACATTGCGTCAGTCGACGGCATCAACATTCCTCGGATCGTGACACGCGATGGATGGCCGACATTCCGAGAGCATGCTCGATTGACATTGTAACGAGCAAAACAAAGCGACGGCAATTGGCGCGGAGTCATCTCTTCTCCCGGGGTCTGCTCTTGCGCTCTCTCTCTCTCCGTGATTGAGATGTCGGTCCCTGTTGCCCTGCTCTGCCCCCTAGTCCAAACTGGCTCCATTCACGGACATCGCCTCTTAAGAGTCTCACCAAGCGCCGTCGCATTCTAAGAATTCCCTCACATATTCGAGATGATCGTCTCAATTTCTTATATCCCGCTCAGGCGATTACTGAAACCAAAAATGTACAACTTTTTTAACATCGGTTCGGCAAACTGTGATGTCTAAGAAATGAAGACGTCTAATCTTCACTGTAACAATCACCACACGGTTAAAACTCGTACACTAGCGCCTCATGTCTATGTATTGGGACATGAGACGTGGTTTTTTGCCATTAAGCTCCAACCATTAAGCTCGGATTCACACGTCTTGCATTTAATTGGATGGAAATTAAGAAAGAACTACGACAGTTGATGTTTTCTGCGAATGCACAAACGTATTCCATTACTAAACGCCAAGCACAGTTTTGCAGGATTTGATGTTTTTCTTCTAATTTTGTTTCAATGTAAACGTAGTGAACTTTTGTGACCGGGTTTCCATTTAAACACATACAAGAAAAATATGATATAGTTCGGTCTGCGAATATGTGATTGACTTTGAGGATGTCAACGTGCTCCTATCTCTTGTTAATTCCTTTGCTGCCCCTAACTATCTCAGAAGCAGACAATCAAACTAAACACACGAAAATACTATAATTACCAATCTTTAAAAAATGTATTTACATAATGGATCCATGGAGTAAAACCTGACAGGGGGCGTAGTGTAAATGAGGCTTTAGAGATCGTGGAGCACCGCTTGAAAACAAAATGATGAATGTCACCCAAAATCAAAGACCAACTGAATTATCGCGGTCGAAAACGTGTCAAAAAAATTACAATTATTATAATAATCTAATTTTCAGCATAAAAATGTGAATATTCCATTTTTTCATTCTTGTTTTAACGATAACGAATTTATTCATCTTTCCGATTTTCCCAAAACGCTTGTGATTTATAGTGTTTTATTTTGTGAGGCTACACACTGGAAATGCAGTTTCAGTTTCATCCATATAAATATAAAGTATTAATTTAGTCTAGAACAAGTCAGGAATTAAAGCTGTCTATCCAGCTAAAGGGAACGTCTCATGTGACTAAATAAATGAATCCGTTCGCTGAAAGGAAAATCGAAAGGCTTACAACGGAGGATTTGAATTCATCGCTCAGAAACTTGTAGGTCTTTAGGTTTCATAATAAGACCCTCCGACTTCACCACATCCGCTTCTTTGATTCGCAAATCAATTGATAGCGATTATCTGTGAGGAGACTCGTAGATAGCCACCTGTAGGTGCGGAGCTAATTACTCAATGCGAAAGAACTCATGCGAAAGAAGGTGAACGAGTCATCGGGAAAAACCAACGTCCACACTAAACGAACATGGTCAGTAGATCAAAATTCAATTATTAAATGTTCTATAACTATAAAGAAAATATTTGTTAAGGAGGTTCATTTGTGATTGAACATCTTAGGTAGGCGCTCTGGAAATATTGTCTAACCTAGGCTGCCTAGGAATGTGATCTTTAATGTCCCAATATGGTACAGAGACGGTTCATGATTTTACTTCTATTGTGAAAGAAGGCGTGTGAATGAATTTCTCTCGCCCGAAAAATTCCGAAGGCGTCGGCCGGAATCGAAACCACAATCACGGGCCACTAGAAAAACACGCTATCCTCTCGACCATTTAACACCTCTTGTTCTTTACTAACTTCATGATGCACATAATTGTGTACTTTACGGAAAGCTCTTTCACCTCTGAGAATAAAGGATGATCACAACACGATTTAATTTTCAACTCCTTTCTTTTTTGTTTAAAATTGACAGAGATTCTTCTAATTTATTCATGCATCGTCAGATAAAATTGCTCTATCTACTTTGTGATTCATATTTCTTGCGACGTTGAAAACCGTCCAGTATCGAAGTAGCTTCAATTTAAAATAGATCTTTGTTATTGCTCTCGACTTAATTTAAAATAGATCTTTGTTATTGCATCGATGGTTCGTTCACAAGGAAGATGGCAACCAGAAAGTGCGCCAACAGGCCATGGCGTGCTGCTGGCTCTCTCTGGATCGAGAGGGTGTCTCATGAGGATCCACGCATTTACGAGACGCGTTCCTCGTGAAAAACTTAATTATCGACAATCCAGAGCCCCGTGCCGCGGAAGTGTCAGAGGGGAAAGTTATTGGCTAGAGGGCTTTCTCTTGAACAAGGTATCCGACAAAAATGTCCGTATACGCGTATCCATGAATGTGTATGTATGCGAGTCTGAGTGGCTGATTGTTGCAAATCGAGCAGCCACAAAGGGGAAGGGGAGAAAGGGGTTGCACTAAGTCTATATAATAAGCCTGATGCGAGCGCCATAGAGACGACGCCGAGAAACTGCTCAGGGTCGAAATCCAATAACGATTTAGATAATAGTATTGCAACTTTGGACCATAGATCTTACCCCCACGGAGCAGATGAGTAAATAAATTTGGGAAGACGGTTGAGGAATTCCTTGGAAGTTTGTAGGACAAAAAATTCACACCAATGGAGAACTATTATTGATTAAAAACTATCAATACCAACCGGCTGGCTTCCTGAACTTACAAAACAATATGTTACGTCCTAGACGTTACCGAAAACCATAACATGAACTTCCTGTAATTGAAAAAACAACTATTGTTATAACGGCAAGGTTAACACGATAGAGATTTTCATGTTTTGGTCGCTGAAAATTTCATCATGTATTGGTCTTTCACGTACAAGATTTTAGAATTTTGAGTGTTAATATTATTTTGCATCATGTGAACAAACAAATTGATATTTCTGTATTGCAAAATGTTAACGTTCTTGAGTTGAATTCGGGCACTTTGGGAACCTATTTTTGAAGCTCAATCTTAAGAAAGATGACCTTGTGTACAAAGTTAATGTACATTTTATTATACAGCGTTATAAACTACAAATATAATTGGTCAGTTTTCATTAAAAATGAAGGCAATCACAGGGATTCCGCTAACACAACAATATTTTATTTATGTATGTCTGAAATGGTCAGCACTCGCCAGCGTTTAATTCGGAACAACTCCTTCGCTTTAAACAAGTGGATGTCTGGAAAAGGCTCGTCACAAAACTAAATGGTCGTTGTAGTTGCAACTAGATGTTATAATAATTTATTTCGTCGAGCGTTTAGCCAACGTCCGGACACGTCCCCGGTGCATTCATTCAGCGAGGTTCTTAAAAGAACAAAAAGTGCAGCACAATTTATGCTCTCCTCCAAATATAGGATGTGCCACTCAAAGACATCCTCTGTGTACCTAGAGGACGGATACGGCTACAAGTTAGCATTTGGAAGCTGGCGATATTCGACCTATATAATATAAAACGCTGACTAATGCCGTAAACCGTGTTCGCGGTTTCGATTCCCGACCGAGACCATCGGAATTTTTCGGGCGAGAGAAATTCCAACGCACTCCTTCCTTTTGAATAAAAGTAAAGTCGTGGGATCCGTGCCTGGACGATTTCAGGTACACGTTAAAGATCCCTACCTAGGTAATAAGACTAGGCAAAATTACCAGGTCGCCTCATGTGGGCGAACACGATGGTGGACCACTTCAAGACATTAACCACGGGCAGGAAAACTACTAGTGAATTCCGCAATTATTTAACCGCGATGCCTGACTCGGGTCTACATTCTATTCTTACTATTCTTTGGTGCACCTCGAGTTTCTTGCCTCATTTAAAAATGAGGTCTATGGACTCCAAAGTGCCGGAATGAGGGTGGTGTAGCACGAGAGCCGGCATCGTGACTTCGTAGGCGCACGTCAACGACATAACAGGATTTTAGTCTTGCCTAATTGAATCAGGATATGTAATTGAGATTTTCTCCCTCTTTGAATGGCAAGACCGCCCAATGTTTAGTGGTTTACTATATAATTATTTAAGAATGACATGGCTACGGAAAAATCTGGAGCGGGCGAGTAACGCGCTCACGTCTAAGAGGATTACGCTGTTAACGACATGCGCATTTTTGTTGGAGAAAACCTGATTAAGACAATAGATTTTCAGCCGCTTCTGACGTTGGCCAATGAGAGAGCGAGAAAGAGAAAAATATGAATAACGTGATAACACACACACACACACATTGCCACTTAACGAAATTGCTAAACAGGAAAACTAAATGTCATGTTGGAGCACAAAACTTAGGAGATCTGCGCTACAATAATATGACTTCGTATAAACACTTCGTATACAGCATTCTTTGTTTCCTGTATTCACTTGGACCTTCAGAATTCAAATACATCTTTAAAACAGAATTTCGAAGTTATGTCGAGATGCCGAATTTTCCTACAAAGATAGTTAATGAATTGTTTTAAGGCTTTGAACTTTTGCCAGTATATTCATATTTGGTGGGTAAGTGTGGACACCTCAAAAGTTCTTATGCAACGATATTGTCGTTTATGATGTCGATTTAATTTATTTTTTAGTGAAATGATATATAATTTGCGAGAATAATACAGTGCTCGTCTGGATACATTTGTACTATCAATCAAAATATCGTTTGGTGTCACAGCAAAGGTCTTAATTTTACGGCTCACACAGATAATTCAAATATTTTTCGCTTGAAAGACCCCTAAACGGCGACAATTGGAACCAAATATGATCAAAAGATGAAACTTCAACGCAAACAAGCAAACAAATATATTGAATATATATTTTTTTAATTGCAATGTAGTCACTGCACTACAGGAATTTTTGTACCCCTCGTGGTGCTTAGACACAATGTGAGGGGATCGTTTGACTACATGGCCTATAATAAAATAAAAACGAGATGAAAACCCCAGATCACTTCTTTTTAATATACACGATAAATACCATCAACATTTGTAATAATCAATTTCATGGAACCTTTCACACGAAAAGAAATAGTAGTGCACACTCAAACTAGGTTTGCCTTCACTTACAGTACTTACAGGAATGCCCTTACGATTCGCCCTAACTCCAAGCCGGCTTTTAATATAAACATTAATGATCTTGCTCCACTGTGCTTCCAACTCTCTCTCATTCTCTTTCGCCCCGTTTCTCGCTTCTGAAACGTGAGCGAGCATACATTATGCATTTAAAACCGTAAGCTAGTGTGTCTAGCTGGAGTTGCCTGGCCTCCTCTCTCTCTCTCTCTCTCTCTCTCTCTCAGTGACGTGCTGCCAGCCCTGGCAGGACAGGCGGTCCGATCCCGCGGCACCACCCGGGCCCGCGCCGTCGCCGAACCCCCGATGACTTTTCGGATGAGCAGGCGGGCAAACCCAGATGGTAAAAGCAGCGCCGCCAGTCGTCTCCTCGCCATTGGCCCACGCCTGAGGAAGCTCTCGCCTCCTGCGCCTAATACCGGCACTTCTCGCAGACTAAATTATGAACTGACCTAGAAGCGAGCCATAAATTTAAATAATAATAATAACAAACAGCGAAAGAAGAAAATTTAATCATTCGCGTCTAAAGGGCCTTTACGATGATTAAAACTAGGCAGCCGGCGTGGCTAGCTTATTTTATAATAGTACACTAAAGCTGTCTCTCTAGGTCTCTCTCTCTCTCCTTTGCTGGATCACGCAAGCACAGTAAATGAATTTGTAGTAGGGGGTTTGGGATGTGGGGGGGGGGAACTGAAGGGACAAACAACAAGATGAAGTTTGGGCGACCGGAGCGCAAATTACGTCAGGAAATTAAAAATCTTACGCAACCAAGAAACGATAAATCATTGTCGTCCCCTACTTGTAATTAAGGATAATTAAATGAGCATTTCATTAATTTTAATTTATGTAAGATTACCAGGTATCAGTATCTATCATTCGCATGGCGATGTCAGCGCCTGGTTAGGTCCATTATTTACTATCGTTACTTTTGTCCACTGACCATAGATAAATGGTCGAAATAACATAGTATTTTATTGGTGCATATTGATGAGCACCTTAGATGGCATTCCTGGAAATACGTACTACTGTTTGGTCAAAACGATCAAAATTTCAAATTTCTAGATTCGGAATTCTACATTCTGCGATGACACAATTTGCGCCCCTGATGCATCTTTCGTAGGCAAATGTATGCGAGTGTTTTCAGAAGCTGGTGGCATCGACATAAAACCCCGTCTTAAAAATGTTATCTCGCCGTGGTGTCAGACGGTGGTCAACCGTCGCCGAAAAGAACAATGGTTACTTAAAAACAGACTGCGTCAGAAGACAAGAAGAAAAGAACGCGTTCTTTTAATGGCACGCCAGATTCGCGGCCAAGAATTGTACACTTTCCAAACATGCCATCTCTGCGTCGCGAAAAAATGGTGGCTCCAGAGCAAATTACGCCTCAAACATCATTCAAGCCAGCGCGTTGTGAAGTTAGGAAAATTTATTGCCCGTTTCACCACGACATTAAGTGAGAGCCACTAACTTGGCTCGAATGTGACAACTTGGCTTGATCGACAAATTAAGAAAAATTCTGCACATACATACACACATAAAATTAAATGAATGCTAGCAAGTTTTATGGTATTTCGCTAATAATTGCTTCACAAAGCCATTTTACTAACCGTCATGAAGTTTAAATTTCAATTACGTGGACATATATTCAAACCAACCTTGTTAAATGATTAACGTAACAAATATTAAACGTTTTGAATTCTAAATTTTCGTTTCACATTACTTCTCGAACAAACTAGGCCTATCAAACACTCTTGAAAGCACTTTCTGACTTTAAACAGTATTGTACCCGGCATAAAGATGTGGAGTCAGAATGACGCAAATAATATATATTGGTAAAACTCGTTTTTGCACATGCGCAGTGCGCGTCCTGCAAGCTGTCTTTTTTTTTCTTTTCGGGAGGCCGAGATTTTTCCGTCCCACATTAAAATATAATTGGAAATTCCTGCTGTCTAAAGCAAAGCTCGTTGCTCCAGGCGCTAACGGATTAAAAACCGGCGCTGAGCATGCGCAGTCGATGAACGGAAGCGGGGAGAAATATGCGGAAGTCAAACGGAGACAAGGATGCCTTGTCGTAATTCAAACGATTCCAGACATACCGCGCCATTAACGTATTCGTATTTTTTTATATAAATAGAACGGTGATAGAAGAAGGAGAAAAGAAAATAGGCAAATGAAGTTGTTACCCCGGCGCTGTAACCTTCAGTTAGGCTTACGTCTGGTTTATCTTTGTCGAATTCCTGAAGTTTAGGAATAGGAAAGATTCGCTCGACACGAACACAAAATGAAACCCATTCTTCTTGGTTCGCAGAAATAAGAGATTACATCTGGATTGTGTCATTTCCGCTAATATCATATGCACAAATAGGGTTGTATAATCGTATGATCCTTCAATAGACTTCCTTTTTTATTAAAACGTTAACGTTTTGTGTTCTTTTCTCTAAGTGAATGTCGAGTAGTATATGTTTCTTATAATAGTGTATATTTTTTCTTTTGAGTGAAAAGAAATATCTGGTTCCCTGAAAGCGTGATTGTGATCATTAAATTGAAATCTTTTCTCTCGTGAATTCTTACCAAATTATCCAAAACCATCTTAACGTAATTTATTTATGTTATTTATCATAAGATGCCCTGAAAGCGACAGTTTTATGGATATCAAATTCAGTAATTTAATTACAATTTTTAATTCAAAAAGTGAGCATACATGTATAAACATTTGTTGGTAAGATGATTGGTGAGTTCTAAAACATATTGATAAATACATGTACAACTCTAAGTAAGATAGACATATGTACATGTACAGTATATGAAAGTCAAATGCAATTTTGGCAAGTCATTTTCATATTTAATCACGGTAAGTTCAGACTGCGAAAGCAGCCAGCACTCTCCCAGAATGAGTATACAGTAGTTATCATTTAGGAACATCAGTGCCTGCTCCACTTGACACAAGAGTCACACGACACCAGATCCATCAAAGCAGGATCCGAAACTGCAATACTCATCGTGATTTGCAAAAACCAGAAAAAAGGCAATGGTCTGTCCGTTGGTAGATAAATATCCACATTGAACAGACTGGCACATCCCCGATTTTAACTGGACTATTACGTTTCTCTGACGCCCGGAAACATTTACAAGTACGTTGTATACGGATGCAGTTCTATCATGGAAAAAGGACATTCATTGACGTTGCCATTTGAGGTTACAATAAGACTTTTGTAATCTTGATTGGGGTGCGCGACAGATGGCATTAGTGTATGGACGATTTTTATCTTATTTTGTGATATAGCGTCAAGTGTCACGTACAACCAAATTTGTCAACCTGTTTTTTTCGCCACCGTTTAGATAATGTTTAAGGAGAAAAATTATTTACAGATACATTTCCAAATGGCGCTCGAAAAAAACATTCTAAATCGAAATTGAACAATCGAAATTGTTTTGAGTCATCGTCATTTGGCAAATGCAACCACGAGAGCCATGTGCTTATTTATTTAACAATTTTGTGAATACCTGCAGTTATTGAATCAATTTCTTCTGTTAATTTTATTCGGCCATAAAAATACCTATTGGTCTTTTTACAAGTTCTTGTTAACTGAAAGGATTTCAGGAAACAACAAGGCCATTAAGATTGCCAGTTTCTTTGACCATTTGGTTTTTTTGTTTATTCAAAGTTCAACCAATTATCACTTTTGTATCCCGAAATTCTTCAGAAAAATTACTTGACTTTGACCAGAGTTTCAAGACAGATGTAAACGTCTTGACGGCCATTCTGTTTTCTCCGCGTTCGTTTTATCAAGCCTCGACCTTCGCGTACGACACATGACGTGGCTCACTCAATAGACATTGTTATCCGGGTACCCTTGCCTCCTCGTAAGGTGAAACCTTTAATCTCAAACAAGAATACGATCTCGTTTACACAGGCCCAAACATGATGTTTTGCTTTTTTGTCAGAGAAGCCATAGTTAATGGGCTATTGCTTTTTTCTTTCCACAGGGTTTTTTCTTTCGCATGAAAAATATCCGGTATCAACCAGATTATGTGGTTGAATCTAAAGACGAAAAGCCTCTGTAGACCACAGCAAATCCTGTTCCCGAGTCGCCCATAAGACACACACCTACTCTCTCTACTAAGGTAAAGTACATGGTTACTGCAACTGCACTATGTCATCTCAAATAATGCATTTCTGACACCTACAGAGTATATAATTAGCATGCGAAAAAAAAGTAACACGATACTCGTTTATGCCACGTAAGTCGAATTTGGTCGAATTTAAAATATTAGTGACAATTACAGTAGGTTTAAAAATAATTAAATCATTGCAGCACATGTATCATTTAAATTTGATTGCAGCATCAACGAAACCAGAAGTAGCATTTCTCAGGTGAATATCAGATCATTTAGTAGACTAGGAAATAAACGTCACAAACCGACTACTTGAAACGTTGTTAAATATCAAAATTATCAAAACAAATATTCATTAATCTAATAAATGCAACGCATGAATTGGGGAAAATAATTTGCATGAGTTTGATAAAAACGACAACAGTTGCAGTTTCAATCGGCTATAAATTGACGTTATGGTTGGCCACCCCACAACTGTAAAACTTTATTGCTAAGCAATAAATCGAATAAATCGGTGTCCTAGATAATGTATATAGCAAACAGCTACAATGCAAACCTAATGTAAATTTCTTTCTGAAATGTTTTGCTATATATTATATTGCTTCAGCACATTGTTGAAATCATGTGAGAAGCGAAACAATAAAGAGCTCTACACAACCATAACTTCTGATTACATTGTTACAATTGGCTTTAGCGAAAATCTGAAGATGAGCTATAATAATTCCCGTTCAAAATCTTCGCGTAACTCAATACCGGTTGCAGTTTTTATTTTATTATTAGAGAAATTTTAATGACATGATGTGGCTTTTGAAAAAATAATTGAGTTATTTTCCCCGTAAGTCCTCCGGAATATCTCAGGTGAAGAGAACATCGGGGACAGGCAGCAAAAGAGCAAAGCTTGCCACGCCTGAAATACGCTAACAAAAAATGCAAAGCTAATTGCATTTGAAAGGAGAGATGCTGGCAGAATTTTTAAAAATGCTAATGCGACAGACACTCGATAAAAAAATTACATTAGGAATCATAGCCCCTGGCAAGTGCATCGCATACTAATCACCTAATTATTTTCAAACATCACATACTTACTATAAAATCGAAAGCCATAATAAAAATATAAAAAAATCGACTAAATTCTTGGCGCGGTGAATCAAAGGTTGAGCTAACCAAAAAAATAAAAAGGTTCCAAGATTAATAATTTGCATATTGTACCGCGATCTACGTAACATTGCTTATGTCGGATGAAAACTTCATAAATGAAGCAAATTTACGGTATAAAAAGAGTACATACTAGGTTACATCAAACATTTCACTATTCCCTCAGTGCTTTACAATTGATAATGCCCTCTGGTGACCTTCCAGGGAGAATAAGTTTGCCCAAGAATTCTTGTTTCGCATCTCATACCAGGCTTTCAAATTGAGTCCATCACTCTTAATTTTGTAGTTAATAGGAGTATAGATTGATGGGCACAATACTATGATGCGGCAACATGGTTATTAATAAACTTGAGGTTTATTAATGCACTTCACGCATTACAGAACCATTGTATTATATATTGATAATATTTAAATTTAAATTAAAATACCCGTGAAACACTACATAAAGAACAGTATTCACGGTCCTATGGAATTATCACCGTATATGTAGGTTGGTGATTGCATCGTGGTTTCGTTGATCAAATAAAAACCCGAGCTTGCTTTCGAAACTGGTCCGTTCTCAAGGGCTGTCACACGATGCAGTGCCTTCTTCCATCGTGCGACAGCCCTTGAGGTTAACCTTTGGATTTAGAATCAGTTTGATCGTTGCAGATCGATGAACGGAGAACTATCAATGATACTGTCGATACATTTTATACATTAGTTTTTCTACCTTTAGGTAAACAAGAGACTGGAATGACTAAGTGTTCAGTCGACGAAATGAGCGCCACCAAAGGTTAAATCGCAGCACCCCTACTGTCACAAAGTTAACGCACTAAAACACTATCAGAAACAACATTAATACATAGAAGTGCGCAGAATTTTTCAGATTGATATTCATTTCAACGAATCGGTTATCACTACATGCATAGAATATAGCACTGAATACATTTTTTCTTATAAATTGTAACCGGAATTCTATTAATTCAGTTTTTAAAAGATCCTGAATACTAAAGCTGCAGAATGAAGATTACGTGTTAGGTAATGAGGCGCAAATGAGTTTATAGTGTCATTTCAAATTCAATCATAATTAGTAATTATGAGTGCAGATATTCATGAGACTCATGAGCGAGAGACTTGGGAAGAAAAAAGTAGCTTCAAGACCATCGCGCGTTGTCAGTTGCTTCCAGCGACATCAAGTGGCAGTAATTGGAAATTACGTTTACTTATTATTCTCCGCGTCGGTGGGCTGTGTGCAGTGCTTGTGGGGGGTCGCGAATGCAGCGCCGACTTCTCTGGCGAGGCCTAATCTTTGCTAGCGTAAAAAAATACACACATCGCACTTACACAATATAATCCAACTAATATTTAAGATTTCAGATAAGCGAAGACGATAGTTCATCTAACTAAAGGATTACAACCCATTTCCTCGCGCTAACGAGTTTAGCCCGTGCCCTACGCCTCACACGATGAAGTTTTAGCGATCTTACATTGGATCTCTTTTTCTTAGCAACAAGGTCGTACAAACACTGTCGAAAATATTTTACGTATATTGAGAAATTCGACAAAAAAAAGAAACCCATTTTTTATAATTTAGGAATAAATATGCCGTAATCAAAATTGTTTGAGACAAAGTCACTCTAGTCCGTGTACCACAATATTAAAAACGTGATCCAAATTTTCGAATTTGATTAACAACCATTTATTAAAATCAAAAGTTCGCGACTAAAAATAGTACATAGGGTTGTAATTAACATGAATTGGAGTCATTTACTAGCAGTGTCCTCCTTAGGAAGGTAACTTGGGTATCTAAGGTGTAACTTTCTAATCGGTAACTAAGGTGGCGAAAATGTCACAGAAGTTAGAACAAATGTCACGTAAGGCACCAATAAAAACAGGAAGCGGGCTATAACTATTTTCTATTTTTCTTCACAATCGTGCTTGATTCTATATTTATATCATGGCGATTCCAGGACACCTCTGAACGATTGAGGAACGACATGGCGAACTCTAGTCAATGATAATATCAAGAATATGCATACATAATACGAGAGTAATATTTGGTTCGTCATTCGTAATTAACAAAGATTAGCGTCCTGAAGCAACCACGCTAATCTTTGTTAATTATTACAAACTACATGATATTGTGTAGTGCAATACGGTACAGTAAAGGAAAATAAAAAATCCAGACTATGTCGAGTAGTAGTCATAAAGTAATAAGTGTAAAGGATGTTGAAATGTATACTTGTATAATGTGTTTTTTAAAATAAAACGATTCGGTTGGTGACTAAGAGAGGAAAATAATTTCAATAATTCGTCGTTGTCTGTAGATCAAAGTGAGCCAGTGTAAAAACGCGGCGCTGTCTCCAAGTATGTATTCTCATTTCGTTTATGTACGAAATCAGATTAGCAACTCGCTTGGCTAATGATTGGAATGCGGCACCAAAACAGATAAGCCCGGCTAGCTCGTCTAGTGGCAAGCGAATCAATGCCTCTCGTTAGCTTCCTCCGAACTTATCAAACAAATAATCGTAATATAGCTCACGAGGAGAAGAGGGAGGTGGGGAGTTGGTTGATAGGTGAGGGGGGTTTCAAAATAATGGTGAGCAGTGCTGTGTGAGAAACGATTCTTGCTTGCACCACCCCAAGCCCGGGCGACCCGCGAACAGGAAATTACAATTTTGTTCGGAATTGTCGGCGGATTTCTTTTTTGTACACTAAAAAATGTCAATGGGCGCGAATATGAGACGCGCGGGCCAAGATATTCAGCAACGTCGACAGCAGCAGCAAGCAACAGCAGCAGCAGCCGCATCGCTGCAAATATTTTATTTTGGAACGAATCCAAATTTTCGGTCTGGAAAAAATAGTCCAGGCTCGATCTGCCCGTTCGCCAAGAAGAAGGACCGTCAATTCGAACACAATGAAATAGTTATAAAATTCGGTTGATATTTTAAGCAAAGATTTCGGATTCTAAGCCTGGTATCGTTCAGAACAGTCTGTAATTGTCCACGCTTTAGACTTCATGTGTTGCACATTACAAAACATCATAATCAATTGCAAAGATGTGCAGTAATAGGAAACTTTTCTTCGGTTAGAAGATCCTGATTCCGAAAATATTTTCCTCCCTAATATTTGAAAGACATATATTTTAAGTCATTTCATGTCTTGACTAAGAAATGAGCACCCTGAATGTACGGAATATACAGTACTGAAAAATAAATGCTAATTAAAAAAATAATAAAATGCCATCTTCAAAAAAATTACAATGTACATGTAGTTTTAAAAAATGCAAAGGTAGCTTTTTAAAATACAGGACTGTTGGCAAATAATTACCTTACCTTTGTTAATTGTTAATGTACCTTTTGATCTCTCATCAATCAATTTCCATTACAAAAATTGTGCAACAGCAGTGGTTGAAACGTTTATCTCGAAAAATCCGCTGAGACTTTCATAAAATAATTGTTGAAGTCTCGGTATTGCTGCTTCAGTACAATCACATTTTCGTCGGCATAAAAATAAAACTAACTGCGATTTGACGGTGTCTACAGCATCCCATCAAGGATGAGAAACACGACCACAAAGGTTCACTGTGCACATTGGAGCGCTTAGAGTTGGACTACGAATAGAATCGTGTTTATTGAAATTTATGCCATCCAATGGATACTATTGGATCGCATAAATCACTATTTGCAATCGCGAGACGACAACATTTACCTTGCATAAAGCCGACTTTTTTTGCATACTGCGTAGCTGTTGTTTCTGACGTCACATTACTGCAATCAAGATAAATATATTGGTGTAACCTGCAAGTATCATCGCAAAACTCATGCAAGTTTAAAAAATTATTATTAAAACGTTTTGAAATAACAAGTTTTCTTTACAATACAGGTGACCTTTGTCAACAGAACTAAATTCTGTAAGTGCTGAGATAGTCAGTTTATATTTGAGTGGTCATTTGAAATTTTTCCTTATATGTGCTTCATAACATAATGACATTTCTATGAAGCAAAATGTGATATGTTCCTAGTGTGAATTGGTTTTTTAATTGTCTTCACATTGACGAAATCACGCCACAAACAAATGACAAGAAACCAGTTAGCAATCAAAGCTGTCAAAGTTTCCAAATCAAAAGACAAAAACGTATTCCATTAGTGCTATAATTATCATTGTTTAGGAACTTAAATCAGATCGCAAATGCTTCCGCTGCAATGTAATATTTTGAATACTGGTTTTCGCATTTTCGCATTACCGTTATTTTGCCACGAATGAATGTGCGCGTATCAATCCCATACAAACAGCATGCGATGCAAAAGCTCCCCCTGATGCTGTACCGCAACACACACAGTTGTTTTCTAAGCGGTTCGAGGTTTAGAAGCGAACATGGCATTTAGCATTACAATGAACAAATTTCCTTAAATTTGAAACCAATATTTTTTTTAATAATTCTCCCAAAGACATAGAGACATAATATTATTGTGTCGTCTGCATGTTATCCTACCGGCAAATATGAACATTGCTTCGCCGTAATTATCACGTAATTTCTTTTTACCCATTCAGTCCTCGGATTTCCAAACTTGCCTTGACCCCTTTGTGTTCACCGAGCACAAAGAATAAAGTACAATCAGCCAATATTTGTTTCATTTACCCCCCTCACGTACGAAATGTTTCCTACAGTGTGTGTGTGTGTATATCAATTGCACGATGCCGAATACAAAGTACGGGGGGGGGAGTGGGATGGGGAGGGGGGTGTACGTGTACCAATGACGTCGGCGTTACGTGGAGCACACGACGACAATGTGAAACGAGTCTCTCCTACACGAGTTTCCACGTTTGGCGCGTCCATTACATTCGCCATTAACCTTGGTGATCATTGGAGCGTGTCTTTGGCAGCGCGTCATCAGGAGTAATGTAAGCCTATTTGGGAGTCCGCTCCGTGGGACTGTGCCAGATTAAATGGCGTGTTTGGGGTGGTTCCGCTTTTTTTAATCAAAAGATGCGCGCCGCTACTGCAGCGCCGTCTGGCGGCGTGTTCCTAAATCGCAGACTCCCACAGTATATATTGTGCGACTCGAACCTGAGAAAACAAACTTCGTAAACACTGACTATGGCTCGGCGGTCCCGGATTCGATTCCCGGGGCGGGCTCTCAAAAATGTCAATCCCGGGGTACTGGATTTTCTCATAGTGCATAGTGTCTAAGTACCATGAGGGGTTCACAACACATGTAGTGCGGTTGACTACAGTTGATTAGAATAAACAAATCACATTGTTGCTGCCATGATTTGGCAACCTAATCAAACAGTTCGTGTAATTGAAACTGTATCCAAGATATTTGCTCATACGTGCAACTCGTAGAATGATTTTCTATGTAAGGAACATTACATAGTTACCATTTCTAGGTAACCGAATCAAACATTTTTGTTTCTTTGAAATTTGAAACAGATTGTTGGTTCGTCTTGGAATGATTTCCCGGAACGTCTAAATTGTCTCCGTCAGCAACTAAGTTCGGAAGAGAAAAAAATACAAATATTCTTGGGGTTTCATAGTAAAATATTGTGAAATTCGTCGTAGCTCAGTTAGAGTAGCGTCAGAGATCGATTTACAAATGTCATTTCTACTTTATACTTTTATTTCAGTTCACCACTCCGTTCGTCTTAGAACTGTCTGCAAATGTCGTTCGTCTTGAGATGTACTGGGACCACCACCACCATCATGCCGATTTCGACATATATAGTTTATTTTTATTATTTGGTCAAATTTGGCGCTTCTATGATTGTGTCAATTCGGGAATCGAAGTTAGTCCTCCCACCAACTGAGCTACCATTTTAAAGAATTTCACTTCTACGCTCCAAAACAGCTGACTCCTTTTTTTCAAAATTGAGAAACTATCATCTGCTTGGTCTTAGGCGGGTTCTCCCAGGCATACATAGAAGTAGTACAAGAATGGACGATGAAAAACAGGCGACCAGATATGGAGAGGCACGTTGCAACTGGGCGAATAAAATAAGACGAATGGACACTTGAAATTAAATGTCGAAACGAATTCCGCCCATGCTCGTTCCAATTCGAGACTAGAGCGAGATAGAGAGAGGAGAGAGCAAAACTCAATTGCTGCTCTCATTATTTCCTCCTAGACTGTACACGTTTGGAAACACAAACCAGAAGCGTTTCTTTATTCGTTTCCCAGGTCCGGTCACTCGCGAGGGACAGTCGAAAGAAAATGGAAATTGGAAAATATTACTCCTATCAATCGCTCCATCAAATTATTGAAAAAAATGGAGTGTTTACTATTTCAATCGTCGAAAATCCAGTTTCAAATGTCACAACCAATACGTACAGTACATGATTGACTATTTCGAATCCAGAAGGTGTTGATCCTGAAACCAGCAATCGCACAATTTTGTAACGCAAGTGAACGAGTTTAAAATTAGATAAGTAACCTATAACTGTTCAGTATTTGCTACTTTTACAAAAGCATGATCCTCCATCTGGTAGCTGATATTTTGACAAAAGCGTCAGTCCCGCGTTCAGTAGAACACTTCTCCTCTAAAATAGAGAGCCAGAGATTCTTTTAGCACAGCGGGGAAGAAGCAAAGTAAAAAAAAGACAATTTCAGATACCGGCCACAGACAAACCATCAATTTTAATAACTCCGCCCAACAGAGACACGAATTTCGTTCAATGGTAACAATCAGAATTCAGCAATGAAACAAAAAAAAGGCCGCATTGTGCTTTTTCCCCCCCTCCACAATCTAACTTCTGTATAAACATTGCTGGCTGTTAACCAGATGTCGTCCTAAGACCCTCTTCTGTGCATCAACCCCTCTTGTTACAGACTTCTTCTTGAGTGTCTTAGTCAAATCGGAAAGTCCATAAATGGTTACTCGGAATTTGGTTGTTTCCGATTTTGGACGAGGGATCAACTCCTGAATTTTGCGGGGGTATGGGGAATGTGTTCTTCTGAGATTGCATTAAAGGCTGATCGAATGTTTCTAAAGACTGTCTGAAACACTTTTTTTTTAATCTGAAACACTGATCCAAATTTTATATTTAGATTGATTTGCATACTAGTGCAAATTAAAACGTTAATAAAAATATTGCACCTAAAAGTTAATTCATTATAATTGACTTCTCATAGCAAGACTATCTATCCACGGGCTGATGTTGCTTAAGAAACCAAAAGAGTCGCCTACGTGAAACACCCAATAAAATGTAAGAGAGAAACATGGATTGGAGATTCGATATTCTTACGTCCACAGCAGCAATTTTTTCACCTAAAAGTTAATTCATTATAATTGACTTCTCATAGCAAGACTATCTATCCACGGGCTGATGTTGCTTAAGAAAC
>JAQGBY010002221.1:0-24141 GCA_034698785.1 Mycogona germanica
ATCAATATCTTAATAACGAGGGAAACATAACAGTTGGCGTGTAAATACGCTTAATGAAAATTCACATGAACGTTCATCATCGACCGATACAATACAAATGTCAATATTAATTATCTAACATTTTGACACAGAAAGAAGCAACACTTTTCGAAAATGAATCTTCAAGTTTTGTCTCGAGTCAGCTATGAGTAGAATATTAAATTAGATTGAGTAAAGTCTACGTCTTGCCAACTGCTAACAAGGGTGAAACATATTTTTAAAGATGATTACCTGTATTTTTACGCGGCTTGAATTATGATTAGTTTTAGCAAATTTTCGACGCCTTCTTCACGAATTTACAACATATGAAATCTAATGACATTTTACCTGCACGCTCAATTTCTAGGTTCTTAATTTTATTTCCATTTTCACAGTAACAGAAAGACGATTCCTTCACAATACGTTACGCTCACTTTTCTCGTATCAGAGGCAACATCGTTGTAGGCATTTTATTGATAAAATAAACAAAAGACCAACCAGGGGATTGAAACCAGGGCCATCGTACGATGGCTGTCAGTTCCCTTCCCATGAAGTGAGACGGGGAAGTTAGGATGACTTGTCGAACGAGTAATGTGCGAGAGAGAGCTATGATGAATTATAAATCCAAATATCTTTTTTGACATCAAGAATGCACGTAATTAAATATAGATAACGACAAACTCGACATGCCATAACTCCTCGCAAAAGACTAAGCAGAATGACATTAACGTCTATTTTAAGTCCATAAAAAATGTTGGCTGCTAATATTTGTGAATGCCGCCTGTCGATTAACCTAGATTTGCGTCTGGCCGCCTGCGCCAGTAATTAAATTTCTACGTGTCTGTTAATGTCTAATTCAATTATTGTCGTCGCCAAATTTAAACAAAAAAATATGCGCAACTGGCTCGTTTTCGGGCTCCTGACAAAAAACATCGAAAGTCATCTATTGCATAGAGAGGCAAGCGTAAAAATTCATCGTTTCATTAATCATTTGCCTCTACGCTGCACCGAGCTCCTCTGTTCCTCCTCCTCCCGCCCATCATATCTGGCACATACACCCACCCACATCGCCAACGCCCCCATCCCCCACGCCCACCCAGAAAATCCCCCTTTTATTGCGAACATCATTCCGTTTTACGATTCCCTCTAAAAAGCAGTTTTATGCTTTCAGTCTCCGATATTGCGTTCACATTAGACAAGCCGATTGTCACTGCGCATGCGCCGCCCCTGTTCTTCCATGTGCGGGCCAGTGCGCATGCGCCCTACGATATATTGAGTGCGCGTTGCCGCCATTTTTGGTCGATGTGCTACCACATATTAAGCAACGGTACAAATCGTTAAATTGTCCTCCTATTATTGGATAGGGGCTATTAAAATGCACCGAATAAATGGAGAGATAGACGACGCCAACTGTGGATCATGTGACACGATCAGCAATGCAGGTGCGAATTACGTGTACTTGGAATTTGATCTGACTAATTAAAATAAGCTCTATCCGTATCGCCAATTCAAGATTATCATCTCGTAACGTAATATTCTGGAGCAATCAGATTGTAACCGACTTGGAATAGAGACAGTCTCGTGAACCGAAGCGATTTCTTGCTCAAAAACACTTGACTCTTTTCATAAAAAGATCAGATCCGAAGAAGTGTTACCAAACAAACATTATTTGGTTGAAAACAATTTCGGAGACTTCCGCAACAAATACGCACATGTGTACACTGTAACGTAAGATTAACCAGGCGCTGTTTGTTTGTTTACATGCTATGTGGTGCCACGATTTGCGCCCAGACCATAAAGTGAATCGTGATAAACGACTAGGGCGCGTTCACTGTGGTTTCGCCCAAAATAAAACAGGCCGTTCTAAAATAAACATGATGAGCTCCGTAGTCGTGGCTCGCGGGGTGACGATACCGGTAAATTTATATATAGCTATAGGTAAGTTATGCCACGGTAAATAAATAGGGAGATTCGTGACTAGGGTCAATATGCTGAGGAGCGGAGACTGGATGAATAATCGCAGACCCCACGATGGTATAGTACAGCTGCACTTACAGGCCAATTTGCCACGAGGAAGTTTCGGAAGGTCGGACAGAATCAAGGTAGACTTATTCCAGACTCGACTAGTGACATTAGACAGACACACTTCCGTGTAGTTACGTTAAACGAGTACAAGAACATGTACTTCGATGTGAAACTTCTTTGCCGTATAAGACATGTGTATGCCGAGTATATATCATAGACTGTTTTTTTTTTCAAATCGTTTTCAATTTTAAATAACACATACAGGGTTGAGTAATTAATCGTCACGATAAACAAAAAAAAACGTAACAAATATTTGAAATTGAACGTTAATGTGCACATGTGGAGTTGAAAAAATTAAAATACAATGCACTGCAATACAATCAAAACTTAGATACAAAAATTGAGACTGTAGAAACTAGAAATATTTTATCAAAAATATTTTTTTTTACCAAAAGTCAAATTTGAGCATTTTTTAACTTTGGTACCAGTATACCAGTAGCAATTCAAAATAACTGCTGAACGTTGCTACTGCTCGTTTTACTTTCTTAGTTAAAAAAGAGTTTGAAACCAAAAGTGTGATGAAATCGCTTGGAAAAATGGAATCTCCTGATACTGGTATCCGATTTATTCATCACTGTTAACATATTTGAAGTTTGCTCGGTAATATTCGTTCCAATTATATTTTGGCGACAACCAAAAAAAAACTCATCCAAGGAACACACTGAAATTGCGATACATAAAAAAGATCGCTGCACCAAAATGTGTCGTTTAGCGGCAAACGCCACATTCGAAAGGCTTAGATCCCAAATAAGATGGAGCACTTGACCGCCACTATACAAGATAAGAGATGATGGATTATCGATCCGCCATCATTTCTCTTATTTCCTGGAACGTCTCGATAGGGCGTATCTATTGGCAGCCACTGGACCCATTTATTCTCTATCCGGCGGCGGTGGCGCCGCGCACAACTCGCTCCGGCTATGTGTGGACCAGCAATCGGGCCGACACGTAAATCACGAAGAAATATAAGTGTCGAATCCAGGCCGCCCAACGACAATTCGCGACAGAAACCGACCAATATATGGGAGGGGGAGGGGGAAGGGGGATTGTTTTTCGACTCTCGACTAACAGTTGTTTATGGGCATATATCTTTGACAAGCAGATTGGGCAGCCGAAGAGAAAGTCCCCGCCAGCCATTAGTTCTACCTGACCAGCCAATATGGCGACTTCCATTACAATGACGCAATGGGCGGCCGGGTGCCTTAACCATAATAAATAGCACCTTCTACCATCTAACTTTTTCATTTCTTTGTGGTGGGAGTGCAGCTACCACCAAATGCAGTATTTTCCGGAACCAACAAAAAGGAAATCCTTTCCTCGACTTCAAACTCCATTTTTTCCAGAAAGTCGTCAAAGCAAACTGATTTGAAATGTCACGATATAACCACTATATTATACGATATTCGAAACATCTCATCTCAGAAGTGAAATAACTGTGCTTTTACGATTCTATAAAAACAATTTTTTTAAATAAAAAAAACGTCAGATCATATTGAAAAATTTTGTCGGTTCACTATTACATTTCCAGGTATACTGAATTTTTTAAGAAATAAGGCACCACAACATTTTTAAAGATACATTTTGCTCTTTTCAAATGTTTCCAATAACTAATCATTTGGGAAGATAGAAGGAAGGTCTAAATTCCCATTTACATTTTGCTCGACGTAAATGTTATTTTGTTTAGGTCTTACTAGAACATCCAAGGAAATATTTGAAATGTCCACGCTGGAGAAAAACAAAATGACATTTCGACGGAGAAAAAAGTGAAATCTTCTTTAGTGTAAATGATTGTTTAGTAAACAAAGTCCAAATAAAGCATTACTTTCGAGCAAAAGTGGGGCCTTCCACGCTGTTTCAAATACACTGCAAAAGACCACAATTTTGATTACACCAGCTATATTTGTCTGTGCTTTCACAACAAGTGATTCATGGACATAGATATTGGATATCACTTTATCATAAGCACTCTCAAGAGTGGTTGAAAAACCTCGATGATGATCGAGAAAATTGGAACAGCGTAAATCGATTTACGATTGGAAAATATCCCTACATCTGTACGAATGACGATCAACAGATTGCCTTAGTTTGACCACAAACAAGCCGAAATAGCGAGCACTCGACCCGTAATGAGTTAATACATGTAATTCATTGCAAACGTCATTCCTGAAGTCTCCCTGATTATGGCGTCACTTAACCACGTCAGTCTTCATGAGACGAGCAACCCCCACCATTCGAGTCGACAATGACGCTAGATAACTCATGGATGTTCCCCTCATATTCTCTCGCTCGCTCGTTCTCCCTCCTCGTCAGCCAATAGCAGCACGCCATTTCCCATTATCAAATAAAGCTGTTTCATCACGAACACGCAATTGACAAATGCATATACTCACACAAACACACACACATGCTTAGGCAAACAATTTTTACCAAGCAGACGAGTGCCACGGTTGACAGTTTTTCAATTTATTTCTGTTACTTATCAACTGCCTCATCTTATATTAATATAAAAAATCTTGATAATATTTCTTATGCAGAGATGTATGCCACGACCCCACTAGGCACATCTGATATTCGAAGTATCGTCCATTCAAATAGAGAAAGTTGTGATAATTAAGTCTTCTGTAAACAGTTTCCGTCATTAATCAGTCAGGTACCTTAACAGGTCACACGCGTCAGTTGTCGTTTACATGTTTCAATGAGAGCCCGTTGGTGACTGCGCTTTACCAATCCAAAAAATCAGATGTTTTTTTAAGTGCCGCAGAACAGCAGACAGAGCTTTTATCTGTCTCCGGTTGGGGACCGGGCTTAATGCTTGGCGAAGTAGGGCAACAACCTATCGGAAAAATTGGAGCATCGATAATAGCTCAAGCGAATTTTAGGCTCGCAATTTTGGTGAACTTTCTTGAAAGACATGCACGAAAAATGGAGTACAAAAATGATCCTTGCGGCATTTGTTGGTACCACTTCTATGTAATGTACAGATCTTTGGGGCATGGATGCAACCTATCTTTTATTATAGTATTTCTGCGGCAAAAGGTTATTCATTCTGGTCGGAGGAAACATGTTCTTGTGGCGCACAAAAATTGCCAACGACTGCCGCTTCTATTCGTTTAGAGCATCTGCAGTAGTTGTAGTTGAACACTTCAATCTTAATGAGAAAAATCAACCCAAAACATTTTTTTTATCATCATTATAACCATGACAATTCCAAATATTTTGTTACGTTTCTTCGAAATAGCAAACTGTTAATATCAGATACAGTCGGGGACAGCAACCATATTTTTACAATTATTGAATGCGAAATTCGGTAATATAACAATGTACAATATTTGCCGTAACCCATTATTTATTTACACGGAAAACTACCGTATCCGCATTTTAGTGCCACGTCATTTTTAATAATCGATAGATACGTTTTTGAACTTTGTTTCCGAAAACAATTGCTACCATGGCAACGAACTTAACAATGTGTTTAAGTCCTTCGAATTTTGTTTTCAGGCAATAATTTGCATAACAAATATAAAACGCATAATCGGAAGTTACATGTAATTACAATTTTCCTGCGTAGAATACCGAATATAAATTTGCTCAGTCACTTAACAAAATGCAGAAACATTTCATTGTTGATAATTTTGATATTGAGTTTGGAATTACCAATTTATTTTATTAAATTGTCAATAACACAGTGTAATTTAATTAGTTAACAGATTATATTAGTCGCATAGTAAATACAGAGTATAAATACTACTGTGTTATACGCAACATTGAATATCATACATATATTAGAATAAACGTTATCTTAATTAAATCTTAAACGAAAACAAAAACAATAAAAGCGTATCTGAAGATGCTGTGTATTTAAGCTTAAAGATACAGTGGAATGATGTTATTCGTAGGATAAGATTGCCGTGTGGATACAGCTGTAAGATGCCAGGCAAAGAGGGGTGGTGTGTGGGCTGGAGAAATCGTTCTAATGTTTGCATAATTCTTCAACGTCCCAATTCGGCATTAATATGACACTACACGTCGTCTCGGGATCTCCGACGAATTTATCAGGACAGAAGAGCGATGTTGGCCCTAATATCTATTGATCGGTTCTCCCAGAGACTTGACAGCAGTTTGAATCCCCGCAAGGCGAAACCGGCTCCCCAGATAATAGTTAAATTAGACTAGGTCTTCTCGCAGAATGTAACCATAAAAACAAGGGCTGTCGGAAATGACTCTCGAAAAGATAGATCGTTGGAAACATGGGTTCGGCGTCTATGGCAAATGGCAGTTTGCTTCTAGCAACATTGCACGCATATGCCGTTTCGAGATATTGTTTTTGGGCGCAAATTACATAAAGCGTCAGCTGCCTTAAGCTATCCCCTACAATACTGTCAAAACTCGCACTTTGCATACGCATTACATACAACATTTCCTGCAAGCTGAAGTAAACAATTTTTTATTTTCGTTCGAATAAGTATTCAATAATTTAATTATTCAGAAGAGCCTGCTGGAGTATTAATTAAAGTTTACAGAGTGGAACGATGGTGGTCTTCGCCTGAAACATTTGTCCATTTGCTGACGTTCGATCAGCAATTCTAAAGTCAAAAATATAAACCTATAATACATTCGGAAGTGAACCAAGGGATGACGACAGCGCCACCTATTGACAAAGCGAATGGCGCGAGCCAAAATAATTGCCAACCGCAAATAAACGACCTACGAGTTTAGTAAATAATGGTGCCTCATTTCTCAGAGTGGATTTAAAATGCTAGTAGAATTGTAGGTGGATTTCGATTAGTCTCTCGCGTTTGACAGGTTTCATTTGATTTCATGCCGATTAAACGAACAGCGGCGCTGTAAATACGCTCGCCCACGACAGACCGTTATTAACGTCATTCCAGTTTCAAATTCGCATAACTAGACAATTGGGGGTTCCTCGCGCGCGCCACATATTTTATTCGTGATTGCATGATCGGTGAAAAATAATATCTCATTTTCGCCAACTGCCCCGTCTATTAGCGCAACGTCGAACTGAAAATTGCGGGATTACTAATTTTTTGTGTTTCTACCGCCCAATTATAGATGGAATCCCATTCCCCCACAACCCCAATGCAGCATTCAGCTTTTGCACGCACTCTCCCGAAGTTTGGTAGACGTTCGAGTACACGGAATAAATGCTAGCCCCGCGTCTATCTCTAGCCGACTAGCCACTGAATGACGTCAGCCGAAACTCATTTGCTTTCCCGCCGCTCGCAATTAGTGCAATCACTTTTCGCTATGATGAAGCCGGGCGCAAATTCACAAATCCCTACAGTCAAAAGAATAGCGAACGCAAGTTAACGTAGAGTGATGTGCTGCAGCCAACATAAACATCGCTACAAACATTACCGCTAAAAGCTTCACCCTTATACAATATAAAACTACAGCACTTTATACAATTGCAAACATGTCAAATGTAAGCAGTAAAATAGATATGGAAAGATGTTTCAATTAAATTTAATTCTCTAAAGTCGCACCGACTTTAGAAAATTCAATTTGGCCATTTGGTAAAGGGGAGCAATTCCTCGTTGCTAACTTTAAGTGTTCTAATATTTACTGTCGTGTATTTACAATGTATGTATGATCAGGTGAAATAAATGAAATGCATTTCCTTTTGATAACGGAATTTCATTTTAGTAAAAGTAATGATTGTGAGAAACACTTATAAATTCATCAAAGTCAATCTGCTGATCATTATTAAATCCAGATTTCAATTACACGTTCAGCAATAAATTAAGATCCCATAACATAGTTCAATTAAATAGGAATACACGTGTGTAGATTTTGAAATATTAAATTATAATTTAATTTTGATTCTGCCGTGAAATAGAGACTGGATTCGCCGCTCGAATATCTCACAACTCCGATGCCAGCATTTTTAATCACAGCTTTAATTTAATTTCAGTTACAAACGTCACTCATGATCCTCATATTATTTCTGCAATAAGTTAGATCTCTTTTGAGAAACACCGTGTACACAATTCACTGACAAGAGGTCCTAGTGTTTGAGCAATTTGCACAGGGACGGGCCAGAAACCAACCCCACCACCACCAACCCCCACCCTTTCATCCATTTCCCCCTGGCGTCCCGCCGAAGCCCGCCACGACGCTGGGCTCAATCTATTTTGAAACAGGAAACCCCAGAATCGCCGGTTATATGTGCCGGCAGTCGTTCGAAGTAGTAATCTCCAATTCAGTCCCGTTGTGCGCCAAGAAACGACAAAACACCCTGCCGTTTGGAAAAATAACGCGTCATCATCGAAAAACGATTTAAAATTCCCGAGCATCGGTGAGGGGAGGAGTTGGTGGTGGAGCGAAAATCGGGGCTTGCACGATTTCGCACAACACCCGAGGTAAATTATATTACTTTAAATGACTTAATTTGCTTTGCGAAGCGTTCGCGTTTCAATACCATTAACGAAATGAGATTATGATCTCTTGGTGAAATAGTCAAACCATTCCTTTGTGGAGCGCACAAAAGGTCGTATGCCAAAAATTCAAGTGAGTCCTGCGGGCAAAAAACATTAGCGATGGAAGAAGCAAAAGTGGTTTCCGATTGACGAGTCGATGTACCGTTTCTAGACCAGACAATTCGGACGCCAATAGCGGAGCCAATGTAATTTAATTATCGCGCTCATCTTCACCGCCCTTGTTGTCGGACTTGGCGCCGCTGTCCACTTTCGGAATGACCGCGTCCAGGCTGACCCCCTGCCCACAAAATTTCGCTCCGCTTTCTGGATGCCCAAATTTAGTCGCCACCAAGAAACAACTTCGCTCTAATGTGGCATATTGACCGTTGCTATCTAACCTATTCGCGTTGATCCAGTACAGAGTAGATAGAGCCTCTGAATACGGATCAGGTGGTGGAGGATTCGAGTCCTCACTGGTTTATCTATGCTACTCGATACGGGCTGGTGGATACGATATGGGATATACTTTCTTTTGGGCTCCCATCAGAAAGCAGGTGTGACGGAGCGTCCACTGTAATCGAGTGTCATTTACGTTACGAATTTTAACGAATTACAATTACAAATTTTACCCGCAAGCAAACCCCAAGAGAAGGGAATCGAAATCGGGGGTCGAAAGACCAGTTAGGGACAGAAATGGATTTATTTTAAAGGCTCTGGATTTGAGGCTCTGTCAGGCCATTCCACTGTCTACACACTATAGGGAAGTAGGAGTTAAAATATGATGCCTCATTGCAAGATGCTCGTTGGTGGACACGTTGGAGATTCGGTATCAGATATTTGATAAAACGACAGCTTAATAATTTAATATTTCATAGAAAATCTAATGATTTTAGCCTCTAATGATGGGTGACGTCATCTAAACTATTATCTCTAACGATAGTAGCCTTTTTCGCGCAAAATGTATCGGTTATTCTTACGTCTCTTTGAAGGCAATGTAACGATCGCGACATGTTTCGACAAAGAAAATAACAGCACATACATTCCAGATTATTCAAAGTCAATCGATAGTTTCTTTTTGTGGATATATGACTTCTCCGCTGAATGGTTCTTCGGAGCCATGCCTTGTTGCAAGATTCAAGGATCATTATTACCCACCAGGGGGGAAAAGGGATAAAATGCACAATCTTGGGTCGGCTTTAAAGTTCTCGTATAAATCGGACGTAATGGCACATAGATTTTCTTTATCGAACGTCGTTACTGGTTTTAACCTGTGGAGGAAAGAGAAAAAACGAAACGCGCAAATGACGCGAATAATGACACAAAAACACGGCTGAACGAAACGAACTGCGAAATAAGCTAAAAGTAATGGAAACACAATTCGCCCGACCAATTCACAAAAAATTCAATTTTCACCGACTGACTTAAGCGCCAGAGAACTACAAGAATACTGAGAATCTCCCGTTAGGTGGCTTTGCTAACACGGAGAACCAAATTACAGGTTTCGACTTTAAACTGGTCTTCGGTATACTTATACTTAACATGCAAGCAGCCAAAATATTCAATGAAAAAAGTACTATTGATCGAAAACCGGCGATATCTCAAGTTCAGATACGTTGCTCTCCCACTCGCAGATTATATTTATATTTTTAAAAAATTCGTTGGTACGCGAGCACTGCTTCTATAATTTTCGCCCGCTCTCCTCATAATGTTTTATGTAGTAGAACTGCGTTATCGGGAGTGTAGGAGCTCGCAGAACCAAACCCGTCGAGTCCATCTGGTTCGCCACTTTCAAACATAGTGCAGACCTCGATCAGTGGATCGAAACAGGGATCAAGGGTCGCCAATCGACCAATCTGGTTTCACTGCCGCGTTCGAAATTTAGCATTCGATAGCAGATGCCCGCACGTATCGCGTTGGACGCTAGGGTTTGATGGAGATCAGATTCGCGTCGAGAAATGCTGGTCACCATCACCATCATCACGTCCAGAACGTTAATGTTAGCCCCCCCCTTGATTCCCACCCGGCGACGCGATCAAGTCCGCTTTACATATTATCGCATCTGGTTGTGTCGCGATGGGTCTCTAAATGATCGTTTATTTCGACTCCATTGCACAATTATAGGATGAACTCGAGCGATGCACACAGTACGACATCCTAAGACCCCGCCCACTATTGGGGATTAACCCTTTCGTGCGCCAACGAAGCCAAGCCGCATTTGTCCCAAGATCAGGAAGGAGAGATGAAACCCAACTTCCGTCACAAGCTAGCAAAATTCAATCTCCTGATACGGTTTCCGAAATGCTAATTCATGACGTGATGACGTCAAATGATATGATGACGAAACAATCAATAACCAGCCAACATGCTTTAAAAAAATTACCAGTTTGTAGTGGTCATTTTGTTGGATCCAACCACTCATTATCATCTAATATTACTATTTCGCAGCAAACGAGCCACTGGACACATCAAACCTATGAACATTTTGTCATCGACAAATTCGATTTTTATTATGGATCTTTTGGGGGTGAAACGCGCGAGGGGTCTCAGTAGGATGTTCGCCGAATCAGCAACGGCCGTCGGCTCAGTGCTAATGAATAAGCGCGGCCCACGCGAGGGTGGCGGTAGGAGGTGGTGGTGGTGGTGGCCGTGTAGGGGTGTCATTTGGACATGGGTTTGCCCAACGCCTCCTGGTGTCCATCGGGTTGGATGGACGGAGGGGTCGACGAACAGACGTTGGTGGCCGAGCGAGCGCGTTCAAATTAAAACTGGTGCCTTGTCAAAACTGGCGTGCGCTAATTCGTGCGGCTTGTTTACGGTCTACCATGTGCGAGGCTTTATTGGTGGGCCAAAATCAATTGAGCCTCCACTGGACGAGCAGACAGCGTTTTATCGTTGGTGTGGACCGATGGACTCGTCAGGTCAACAGACAGCAGTAGCCACATTGCGTCAAATGTACTGTTAACCAGATCTAATTCACCAGGAATAAATTTAAAAATTAGTGAATACCATTTTCTGTCCTGGTGTATACGGCTTTTGAATTTATATCGCAAATGCCTTTGAAACATATTTTGTGTTCACGGCTGCTATTTCAGATTTTATTTTGGTGTCCATTTGATGTCATGTGTTTATTGCATGCATGTATCAGATAATATACATGTATATAAACTATATTTATTATATTTTTATTTTTCATTTCTAATTTTTATTTATTTGTTTGTTGGCAATGATTTAATGCAGCGTCCTTATATCAACGTATCAGAGAACTGCCTGATTGGTGCGCAGAGTAGGTTTTGAACCCGCAACTCTTTCATCGGGCACTTCACTCGTTCGCCTCATTACACTATTGCCCAACTATATCAAAAGGTTAATTAATTCAGAGTTTATTTTTAAATAAATCATTAATATAATTAAAAAGCTCCGCAATCTTTATTTGCAGGCATCGTCAAATTATAATTATTTTATCTCTTTCGAGATAATTCGATATTAGTAACGACAATTGTACCCCAGCATTTCCTTTTTAACTCAGCAGTTGGCTTATGGTTGGCATGTTTGGATGGAACGTCTCTATTAAATGTACTGTACTACCCAGCTGGCAATGTCGGACCAACAGCTCATGTAATGTGTAAGCTTGAAACATTAATCCACAATTATATAAGTACCAAACAATTGGCTTTAATCGCGGCGTTTTCTCGCAGCATGAAACTCGCTGCTCAATTTCCGACTAAATTAATAATATAGCAGGCGCGAAAAATGTAATAAAAGAAAATCAAGCGTACAACGTCGTCTCCTGCTAACTGAGTAATTATCCAAGAAAGCGAGCTACCAGAAGCAGACTGATGTTACCTTTTACTCTGTGCTTCCTCACAAACTTTTCTGAAAATTTCACAACGCCAAGTTGTAATGGAAACTAATGGATCGATCACTAATCAAATTAAACTCTAAAAATTGTATTAATCAAAATGGTGGCGAATACAAAATGCTGACTTGTAGTTGCTGTTGTATAACATATTCACTAAGGCTAACTCAGCTTAACAACTCATTTTGTTGTTGTCTGGCTTACCAGCGTAATCAGCCTCCCCCAGGGGTTACCCGTTAATAACAAATTTTTAAATAAATTTCATATGATATTTCGTCATTTGAATTTCTCTCGCCCGAGAAATTACGAAGATATAGGCGGGGATCGAACCCCCGATACGAGCGACGCTAACCACTACATCACCATGATCTTTAAACGTGTGCGCACAGTCTGTAAAATTAATTTAGAATTCGTTCCCGCATATTTAAATTTTTTCTCCAGGTAAAATTCTGCTTCGAGAATTGAATTTTATTGTGCGACCATCTTTACAGTATATTTAGTGCGAACAGGTTCAAATATTTTGACAACTAAACTATTGCAATATTTTCACAACTTCCATTATCAATCGTTATACGTGAACTCGAGATACGATACGACACTCGAAATGCCGCATTCTATTGATGATGGTACACACAGCAATTATCTCCGTCACGGTCGGCAGTGCCAAACGGAATATTATAAAGAGCATCTGGAAAATTAATCAGTTTAGGCGCGGGTCGCGGAATGATCAATGATCGTCACAGCGCAGGGACGTTTTAAAAAAAGGGATAGCATTCACGCGAGCGAGCAGACACAGATTAGAATAACGATGTCGTTTTGCTGGAGCAGTCAAATCTTCCAAGAAACAGTACACGTTCCAGATGACGTCATACGGTAAATAACGGCGGCGTCGCTCAGCTGTGTGGTCTCATTAAGGAGTGACAGTTAATTAGAATCGGTGTGCCTGCGCGGAACGTGTGCAGAACAATAAACTCCTATATCAAAATTAATTAATTAAGAGTACAATTATGTCTCGCAGTTCTTTTACGGATTCTCGAAGGCGCACACGACTTTCGCTGGTGTCAAATGGGAGAACTCACGACGTCTTCCACCGTACCACTGTACTGCACTCTAGGCGGGGTATCAGAGCGTCAAGGCGCAGTGGGTGCGTCTGTATCCATATGATACGCCGCCAAGGATTTGTTGTGGGGCACGGGGGGAGGGGTAAATGGCTGGCAGCGACTCCACAACTCGCCCATAAATGACACTGAAACGTGGCGCGATCCTCGCCGCCTCATTACATAAAACGTTATTGCATTCGGATGTTTAAACCAGAACTAACAGCATAGCTAAGGGGACACTCGTAAACGTCTTGAAGCTAAACAATCATCATTTTTGTTCTTTACCAGCTGTGGTTTTTACATACACGCTGGGGGCCTAGCCCATTAAAAATGAAAACAAATGTTAATTGTTTTACTTCTCCTTGGAATGATGGTCTGGTCTCGCAAGAACGTCTTGAATCGGGCACAACTTTTAAAAACGGTCAATATTAATTTGTAACGCCCAGAATTTTCAAATAGGAAAAGATGTCCTCAAAGTAAACTCGATTTATAAAGTTCTACTAGATCAGACAAACGCCATTCTGAATATATTTATAAATTCGCAAGAGCAAATAAACACAATACCATATACAATGAAATTGTATAATACTTATTTTCAGTATGAGTTTGAAAAGTGTTGAATTAAAATATGGTCACTAGTCAACTCGAATGATTATATATCTGCAAGGGAACGTTCAAGCGAAATATATTTATTAATTTAATCTAGAATCAAATTAATAAATAGATACAGAAGACAGCATTTTTAAAAACGCGAATGATAAGTATACCATAAGACATTTATGTTTTTGCATAATTATTGAGTTAAAAAATAAAAAAATTTAAATCTTATCCTCAACACGTCAATGTTTCGCACTTTGTTTTTGGCCAATCAACTGTAGTCAACTGCACTACAGGCGTTACGTACCCCTCATGGTGCTTAGGCACTATGCTAGGGGTAACGACCAGGAATCGAACCCGGGACCGCCGA
The DNA here is from genome assembly GCA_034698785.1 of Mycogona germanica. Taxonomy (NCBI): domain Eukaryota; kingdom Metazoa; phylum Arthropoda; class Diplopoda; order Chordeumatida; family Chordeumatidae; genus Mycogona; species Mycogona germanica. Next base: position 14,464 of record JAQGBY010002221.1, read on the forward strand.
GCTACAGTGAGTCACTAAACCAACTGGGCTACGACGAGTCGTACAGTCTTACACACTTACATCATTGGTCTCCGAAGGTACGATATAAATTTTATGAATTTTGCACCATTTCTGCAAAACCTATTCGAATTCTGTGATTTTCTTTATATCTAAGATAAGGCGCTTTCTTGGTGATCGGGATTGAGAGCGTCAACCATGCAAACGACACCGATAACCGTCGATTCTAGCGCGATATATCTGATGCATGTATGAAAGTATGGTTTAGGAAACGAGTTCGATTCCCTTTTTATCTAAAGGATGTGAGCGCCCAACTTCCAACCCCGGGCACCACATAAAATGGCCCGGCGCGAAGAAGAAGAAAAAAAAAAATAAGAACCACCCGCGTTTAACTACACACGATCGCGCTAAACGACGATTGAATCTTTCGCGCGCTTCTCACCAACTCCCAGTTCGTATTTGTTTACGGCACGCGTGAGCAGTTTTCCCCGGCATCGATGGCCTCACCTCAACGCCGGCTAATTTAAGGTTTCGTTTTCGTTGCCACAACAGAAAACCATTCACCTTTGAGAGACGCCATCGTACAAAAGCTCGCGCCAAAACCAGATTCCTGGCATAGTGATATCAGCACCAATGCACCAAAGAAATGCAAATCTAGAAACCGGATTCCAATGATCTTTACGATCCATCAGAGTGTCCACGCATTCCCGCCACCAGCCAATGCGGTTAACATTGTCCGCTCATGCACGTCAGGGAACCGAGATTTAAAATACTTAAAAATGGTTTCGCATATGGATACCCATATTGAAAGATTACACGATAACGTAAACGATCCAGGTAAACGTATAATTACCGTTTAATTAATTTTAATCAATTTATTAATCAATATTTCCCAGGCAAACCTTAACTGTAGGCCTTATAACCCGGGCGAAGCCGGGTGACTACCTAGTATTTTAATATAACCAGATGGCAGATACGTTTTTATGAACACAGTCACAAAATTGTATCAATAGAAAAATAAACATTGAACTTAAAATTATTTTACCATGGACCAAACATAATGCTTAAACAGCAACCTATTCAAGGAAAATGCAAATTCAGAATTAATTACTAATTATATTTAGCTTTAGTAATCCAACTTACCAGACAAACGAAAAAAAAATACAAATATCTTCCCGAAACCAAAAAACGAAATTACGTTTCCATGAAAGATAATCCTGAGTATATCCAGACAATAAAAAATATTTAATATTTATTTTTCGATTAAGAATGCAGACTACTATTTCTCGATTAAATTAGAAGTCAAATCTGTCTAGTCACATTTCAAATGTTTCACTGAGTATGTTAAAAACAAATCGTCCTTCGCTACATGTTGCGCTGTCTACAGAATGTGATTCAGCAATTCATACAGTCAGTAAACACAAATGACACCATTTCCACGTAGCCAAATACATTGGGGGGATAAGATTGCGGACATTTCCAGCATGCGACTATTCGCGACTATATATTGAAAGCCTAATTCAAACCGGCGTTGAAATATGATGATCAAATTGCAACGTCGCACGCAATATTAAAAAATGTGAAATTTACACGCGATCTCAATCTACTCGTAGCATCAACGTACCACAGTCGAAACGCGACGTGCATTTATATTAATATATACACGTCTATGTCTATAGGAAAGCTGTTCCAGCGCGTAGGGACTATGGCATTCGGTTATAGATTGTAAGCAATAAAGTCATTTGCAATATGGGGGAGCGTAGCAAGTAGCGTGGGGATCGTCGATATATCAAGCTCGAACTATGTTGACATGTTGATGAGGCGGAGGATACTGGTTTGGTTCCCATGAAAGGTTATGCTTGAATAATATTTCAATGCGTTATACACAAGAACAGAATAGACTGGAGATCCAATTTTTACGGTTGGGGTTTTTCGAAGGTACTTCGATGTAGGTGACGTCTAGCATTTAGGATTCACCGTTTCGTGCCGTTCGTTAAACTAACCTGAAAAGCAAAATGGAAAAGCAGGTTCCACCACTTCGAAGCTCTTCGAAATTTATGGCATGTCAGTTTAGCTTTTTTAATCAACAACGAAAAGCGTAGCTACATGTATAAAACATTTGGAAGATTGATAGATACAATCGCAAACAAATTTGTCTAATTATTACTTCATACATACGAGGTATGCGTACAACTTTATCGTTAGAAATCTGCGTATGTGAAATTGAAAACATGGAAAGAAGTTTGGTTCGTAATTACTAAAGCAACTTGATACAAGTTCTACAAAATGTTTTTCAATGCGGACTTGCATTAAAGAGGAACGGAAGGGATTCCGACACAACTTTACGCATTGCCCTTTCCCCCTGCATCGCCGTATTGACGTCGAATATGTCAAGAGAACCATTATGCCAAAGAGGAAAGAAAACAATCGCGCATTGTCTTGACAAGATGAACTCTGAAGAAAAAGGAAAGCTGTCGGTGGCAGAGATATTCCAGCGGAGAAGGAGAAAAAACCACAAACTTCCTTTTAGTGCTGTTCTATGCAAAACAACTGCCCTTTTTCAATGGCATTCTTCACTTAATTAGTTTTTCAACGTTCGTGAGCTTGCGTGTGTCTGCGTGTGTGTGTGCCTACAAAGTTGCCAAAAGATCTCTGATGCACGTACTCACGGTTATTTGTTTTTCCGCGTCGCATTTTCTTTTTCGTCAAAATGAGACCCACTTCAGTGGAGACGTCTTAAAATCCAACGAGCGAGCGACAGCAAAACAGCCACGAGGAAGCAACGGAAAGTACTTGGCTATATCAAACAAACCTAAGATAAAAATGACTTGTCTGTTCGTGGTAGTTCGCCTGGAACACTGTCATAACAGCACAATTTAAAAATAAAATTTTACAAACAGTGATGCTACAACGAAGTAGCAAAAACGTCTACAAATACAAGAGAAATAAACTCTGAAAATAGTGCAACTTTCAGTTGAAACCCCCAACTAACTACTTGAAGATGCTGTGTCATCATTAAGAATAAATCAAAAATTAGGCTTACAATTTATTAAAAATGACAATTTAAATGTTTATGGAGGATATGCTTAGGAGGATAGGCGTTAAGAAGCTCAGGTTAGGCTTACCGATGCACAGATACTTTCCGTGTTCCAAGTAGATAAAGATGGAGAAAGAGCAACGGCGAAGACAAATTTGCCTTCCGTTGTGATTGCGTCTGCAGCATTGCATACAAAAGACTATATATCGTTGTATGTTTAAGCCCACACGTACACAAACCCTAGTCGACACCGTCTCCGACATAACAGGGTATTTTGCACAACTGGCCCAGCCAGAAATATATGCGGTAGAGCATAGACCCCCGAATAAGCTGGTGACCCAGGAAAGAGATATACTTGTAATGCACTTCCCGACCACAACCTAATTATCACTGCAAAAATTTCAAATTTGTATTCAAAATTCGTATTTTTATTTTGAGACTCCAGCAAATCAAAAAACATATCAAGTAAATTAAAGCCGCTTAGTAGAAAGTCATGTCAAAGACATGACAAATTTAATAAATTTAAGGAATAACAAAATGAGAGTATTTTGGTTTATTTTTCATGGCATGAAATATTTTTGGTGGATTGATTAGGGTTGGAAAGAAAAATATTTTCCTACTAGACTGTACACAGATTGTTTCTCAAATATAATTGACCGCTGATGTAAATTGGGTCCATTAAAAATATACATTACACTGCATTACCCAATAACAATTTAATATGCAAAACGAAATTGACAATAACATTTTCGTATTGTGTGCACCAAATTTTGTATATCACGCATCCATAATGGAATTGAAATCTAAAATAAAAATGAACCGGAGCGAGTACGTGTGTATTCACAGAACTCCGGGAAATCACCTTGCGTATACCAAATAGGATAATTTGGGACGGAAAACGGTTTGCGAATAGACCGGAATGGAGAACATGTGTTTTGCAACGTACTTACGCGCAGTTCATTTCTCTTTTTTTCCGCACGCACGTACGCATAATTGACGGAATTACTCCTGGGTTGGCCACGAGTAAGAAGGGAGAAAATACTCCGTACTCAAATGTTTTATTTCGACAACATTCCCTAGTCGATACAAAAATGGCTTTCAGTTATCGCAACGTTGAAACCTGCCATCCGTGAGTTCTGCTAGTAATCATTATTCGCAACGACGATTTAAAATAGTTATCGCTGTAATTCAAAATAATATTGCGAGAGAATGTTCCACAATTTTGCACAAAATGCAAATAGGCAAACTTTTTGCATTTCGAAAGCAAGAAGCAGCAGAAAAATTCATATACAGTTTATACAACTGTACGTTATGCAAGGTGTGTTATGCAATGGTTACACGTAGAGCACATGTATATCCTGACGCTGACCTGTTGATGCTACATCATGACAACAATCATTAGAGTATAATTTGATTTTAATTGAATATGCTATTCAATAAATGAATTTTCTATTCAATCAAAAATAAAAGTTCAAACGTGATGAGCTTTAATGTTTCACGGTCTCGAACACCCAATCAACTTATTAGGGCGCTCCACTGAAATCGTTTCGTCGAATAATTACATTACAATTACAATTACAATATGTCCCCACAAGCAGCCCCAGATGGGGCCTATGGCGGGGGTCGATTACATGTAGTAATTCAAAATTGTTAAGACTCGCAATTCTATGGACCACTTGACCGATAAAATATTCGATATCAATGAACAGAGCGCAACGCTTGAGAGAAGGAAAGTTTAATGAGTCGTTTCAAGAACGACCTCTTTACACAGCCGATGTTTATCATTACGATCTCACAAACAAATTTTTTTAGATACACACTCAAATCAGCTAGCAAAGATCCACACAGAAAAGTTTTCAGATCTTCGAGATTGAGGCCAAGTGGATGGAATAACATTTATGAGAGCGCCGCAGTCTCAAGTACCTCAATCCTCCATAGCCCCACCTTCCAATATATTTCCTCGACTTTAGAGATAGACTTTGCTCAATCATTTAATGAAATTCGTAATATGGATTGCGAAAGCTTTTGTGTAATTGTATTTTAAAGTAATTCAGCTTCATTCTTCAGTCAATTATTCGTCGAGTTTCCGACGATGGATTGATTGAACGTTCGTTGAGCGAAAGACACGCGATAATTGTGACCTCATCACCTCTTTCTGTTACTCTTTTCAGAGCAGTCCACAAAACACAGTCACAGTGTCTTCATATGTGGACTCGGGGACTCAGGAGTAAGTGTCAACACACTAATGCCTCTGCTGCAGGCGTACTTCATTCCACCAACAACCGCAACAAAACTGGCAAGGTTGCCAAACTACAATTCCGAGAACGCCTAATAACGGCGCACTAGACTTGGTCTCTCACTAATCTACAATGTATATAACTGACGACGAAAGGATAACTTGGTGGGTTTATAGGTGTGTAGACATGTACTTGCATATATATGCATATATATATATATATATATATATATATACAGTGTATATACCTTGGAATCATGTTCGCGAACACTCTTCCTTCTGGGACCTCATGACACCTCAAGAACCTCGGGCAGATTTGGTTTTAACGCAACATTATAACGTACAGCTTAATAGGTATTTTATGTTTTGTAAATAAAACGCAAATTCATATATTAGAATTGTTCGAATATCTAATATATACTTTACAAAACAATTGATTCAACGAAAAAACGTATAGAATTAACTTTATATTAAACTCTCGGTTGGAACATCAGTAAATCCGATGGCTGGACAGGTACGGATTCGAACCTAAGGACTTTTGGTCTAAAGACAAATCCGCTGGATAGATCTAATGGTGTTCTAAACAAATTGAACACACTAATCTAAAAATTAAATCCTGACAATGTTAACCGCATTTCAACTAATTTTATAAATGTAATTAAATCTCCCTATTTTTCAACCTACTCATATCAATTTAGCAATCAAGAAAGCAAAAATAAAAACTGTTCAGATCAATGTTTTCATGAAAAAACTAAATTCTGTATCAATTCGACAGCAGGACTCCGCAGTAGAAATACACGATGGGTGTACTGTGGCAAGAAATAAGAGAACGAGAGAGAGAGCGGTAGAGGTGCACCAGTTCTAACATGGAGCAGTAATGGTCTGTGCATACGTAATGAACAGCGTGTGTGGAGTACGCGTGGTCCAACGTTTGAGGGGGGCGCCATTTTTATGTTGCAAATGAAATGGAAAAAAATGCTGCAGACATTTTCCATCTGGGGGCCTATTCAATCTTGGCTCGGCGAGCATAAACCGAGACAGGCGCGTGCGGACGTTATTAGCGGGCCATTGTGAACGCCAACGCCGCACCACTATTTTATTAAAGGTATATATATACAGTGTATAGATGCATGGGCTTGGAAGGCGCTCGCCTTGGACGTTCGCATACTTCCGCGAAAAGTGAACGTCAATATACGAGCGTATCCTCATGACACCCTCCCTTAAGCCTCGAAAATCTCGCGTAGATAGGGCCAAAGGAGGGGACAAAATGTTGACCTCATCACACGTATTTTTAATTCACTCGCACATTGACGAAAATGTTCTACGAACCAGATTTCCAAATCGAGACATAAATCCTTCCAAAATTTAATCACATATTTGTTCGGATCATTACCAGTGTTCAATACCAGGAACAGGCTAAAAAAATGCTTTCGTCGAACGGCGTATCACCGTTTGGAAGTAAATACGTTGGGCGTGCCTGAGCGAACCCAGGTCAGTCGCACGCAAAATATCCCCACCTAGGTATGAAGGCTAGGCAACAGTCCAGGAGGCCACCTGGGAGAAGGATAGGGGTTAGGATGAAAACGCTGGTAGAACGCCTTAGCACATGAGTACATAACCTACGTGCAATAATCTCTTCACGAATTCCACTATAAACTGGCATCGTAAACAACTACTAAATAAATCAACTCTTCTTTTACCCAGCCGTGCTCGAATTTTATAAACGAATTATTTCGGTCGACAGTCCGGTTCAACAGTTCAAATTAATTTCGCAAATTGTTGCATAAAACAATTCAAAAAAATTTAAACAGTGGAAATACCAAAATACAGAAGTTGTCTTAGGAGGATATGGAGAGTCGAGCTAAACAGAAGAATAAATCAATATCTGTCTGCAGTCAGTCCTCCATATATTTTTCATATATACATCGGCACAAACATCGTTCCTATTCCGGTACAAACTTCTTTTTTGAGATTTCGCCCGTTGAAATCGATAGGAGAAAAAGGCTTGAGGAGCGACGAGAGCACCAACGTAAACGCTTTCGGCAGGAATACAGTCGACGTTACGACAGTCATAAACGATTTACGATATTAATTAATATTGGATGGGCACATGTGGCGATACGGGGGCAGCCCATCAAGCTGCGCTTTACCGCAATACAGAAGTGCGTTGAGTGATTGCTTGGATAGCAGGATGATACAGCGAGTATATTGGCTAGTTTGGATATGCCTATCGACACAGCCTTTCAACAGAGCATGAAAAATACATCCGCTGCACTTACAATATCACCGCGATTTGACGCTCGGATAAATTATTCAAATTGGATCATATATTCACGGCCGGTTTGTGATGAATGCACTACATAGAAGGGTGTCTGTTTAAAAAATCTTTCAGGTGCAATATGTACAGGTGAACCCACAACAATTTCAATACAAATGAAATGCTGTACTTTTATGTTACAAACTATCTTAAAATAAAAATTAAACAATGGTGCAATGAAATACACATTTATATATTATTAATTAAATTTTAATCCTCAATTTTTTTTATCAAACATAAGGTTATCAAGATCCATTTTTAAATTTCATCTTTGATATTTGATTGTACACCGTTATTTTTCTTTTCCCATTCATCATTTAATTCTTCAACATCTATAATACATGCAAAATAAAAATCTGGTTATTGATAGTTTTGTATGCTTTTATTGATAAATTTGTACGCTGCAAAGTCGCAATATGTTGATTCAAACACTTAAACCATAAATAGTATATCCCTGTACACGTTTGTTGTAATTTGGGCGCACTTTGATGCAAGATATCTCAGATGAAATCTGTTTACTTTGATATTGAATGCATTTTCTTTTGTTGCTGCGGTTCTGTTCATTTTCAACAGACGTGTAGTTAATTGGATTAAAGAAATTGAACAAAAGATTTACGTTGTCACTCCTGATGTCGCCGTTTTTAATATATTTCAGCGAAGTTCGCAACACTTCCGCACGAAACGTGTTACCATCCGCAAAATCACGAGAAAACGATCTGAAGTAGGACCTCGACTGTAGAATATTGAGTAGGTTTAATCGAATTAGGCTGAACCGTAAAAGAAACACATTTTTAAAGCAGAGCTACTCTAAGTCACCAAAACAAACGGTACAAATCGGATGTTTGGCAACACTGTCGATACCGAACCGGCCTCTGCCCACAACAGAGATGCCTCTCGCTAACTCTGAATTATGCAAAGCCCAGACTCGCCCCACATGGTGTGTCGTTGTGGGCCACGTTCGTTTGCCTCCATCGAACGCGCCTCCAATAATATTGTCATCAGCCCAGTTTTATAGAGGCGAAAACTCGAGCCCAGCGAGCGAGAGTCGACAACACTGCCGCTGACAAACATGTGCTACATGTATACCGCTATTGGTTGGGACTTATTTTTTTTATATTCTAGAACGAAAGAAATCAACGGACCGAATTTCGATCTAACAGAACAACAAATATTACACAATATATTTTGTTGACCCATTTTATATTTCGGGAAAAATGATATGTCGTCGTCTCCTCACTTGCCATTGACTTTCGGAAACCTCTTAATATAAATCCACAGAAAACAGAAAGAGCTTGCGAAAAGAGAGCCGCTTGCCACTTTCAGCTGAAGGATCAGTGTTGAGCTGCCACCTGCCGGTTTTACGCGTTCTTTGATTAAGTGATCTTTTACACAAATTACTTACTATTTAAATTGACAAAATAAATTCTGAAAACATAAACAGCAAACACATTATTAGTTAGATTATTCGGTGCCTTGTTTGTGTTAGTGCATATTATTTAACACACGAAAATTTACTAATTTATTTTGTAATTACAGGAAAATTATTATTATTAGAAATTGATAATATATATATATGATATGGATGAGAAATATTATCGGTTTAACTTTTGTAGGTATTGTTCGACCAACAAGCGTCAGCCTGAAATTCGCATGCAACGTATTGGGTTGAAAAGCTCCCCCTGACGTTGTACCGCAATACACGCGTTGTCTTGTAGCGAAAAATACATGCTCGTTATCAGGTCTGTTAATTCATCACTAGTTTAACAAAATCTTAATAAAATATACTTGGTTTATGGTCGAGGATACTCTCTTTCAATTTTGTTTTTCTCTAATAATGTATTACCAAAGCACAGTTTTTAAAGACGAAATCAATCATCGTATTTCATTTTCGCAATGAAATTAGATAAATGCAGAATTTTAATCCAGTGTAACAAACCGGGAGACTATTTTTTGTTTCCATTCAATTGTAGTCAACCGCACTACAGGCGTTACGTCCCCCTCATAGTGATTAGGCGGTGTGCGAGGGGGAACGACCAGTACCCCGGGATCGAAATTTTCGAGAGCCCGCGCCGGGAATCGAACCCGGGACCG
>JAQGBY010002222.1:0-24140 GCA_034698785.1 Mycogona germanica
CACCCTGGGCCGCCGCCACACCAGCGCCCCTCACGCCCAACCGACCGCTCGCGCGCCAAAGGGGCGCCGCCTCACATCGAGAGCCCAGTTGGTTGTATGGAGAAGGTTGAATAAGGGTGTGTGAAGGGATCTTCCCGGCAGAAAACCTGATTGGTTAGTGCTTAACTTGTTGATAGAAAGGAGAAATTCCAGGAGTTCATTCTTTATGTGTGATTCTAGCAGTTTGTGGATAGCATTGAGGATGCTTATCGGCCTATAGTTTCCAAGTTTGTTTTTGTTACCACCCTTGTGGATGGGAATAATTTTCGCTTTTTTAAGATCAACTGGAAGAACATGGGAATCGATAAAACAATTTAACAATGAACAGAGTGGTTCGATCAGCTAGCCTTTAATCGCTTAATATCTAATGGTTTTATTCCATCAGGACCTGGGTCCCTTCCCTGACTTCAGGTTATCTATTAATTTGCCTAATTCCAGTGGACTAAGTTTCCCAACCACAAACCCCGGTATATTACCGAGGGCAGGCATAGGCCCTTTTAAGAGGAGAGTCGACAAAGTTTGATTCGATGTTTGTCCCATAAGATGCGAGCCAACTTGACCAAAAAATTGTGTGAAATTGTTAGCTAGGTCAAGGCCAGTTTTCATAAGAGGACATCCGATTTTACAGAGTTTATAATTGTCACCTACCTCAGAATATTCTGGCACTACCAATGTCTTATTTGTTTTGTCGGCTGTAGAACCCCTCCTCAACCCATCAATAATCTTCCACCGCTCTCTAGGCTCGCGCAAATGTACGTCCAACTGCGAGGCAAAGCATTGTCGTGTTTTTGTATTGTACACCTCGTGAATAAAAGCTACCAGTAAGAAAATATTCTCACTCAGAAAGGTATGTGTGCAAAATTGTTTATTAATACTCTTTGACAGATCAACATAAAATCAGAAAAGACCAGGGTGTCCGCTCGTACATACAAAATAAGATAATGACAGTGTTGGGGGTGTCCACCAGCTGGTTTTTAGAGAAAAACAGCAAACTCGCTTAGCAGGGTGTTAAGACACTAACGTAGGTTTGGTTTGAATATGACTCTTGGCTAAGGAGTTAGTCACTTTTTCTCTCTCTGAAGCTTGGAGGGAAGGCAACAAGTGTGAAACTGACAAGCGACCTTGAAGGCTCTCAATTAGTGTGTATGTGAAGCACTGACAAGTGACCTTGATGGCCCTCAATCAGTGTGTATGTGAAGCACTGACAAGCGACCTTGATGGCCCTCAATCAGTGTGTGTGAAGCACTGACAAGTGACCTTGATGACCCTCAATCAGTGTGTAAGTGAAGCACTGACAAGCAACCTTAACGGCTATCAATCAGTGTGTAAGTGTAGCACTGACAAGCAACCTTGACGGCCCTCAATCAGTGTATGTGTGTAGCACTGACAAGCGCCCTTGACAGCCCTCAATCAGTGTGTGTGTAGCACTGACAAGCGCCCTTGACGGCCCTCAATCAGTGTGTAAGTGTACCACTGACAAGCGACATTGATGGCCCTCAATCAGTGTGTAAGTGTATGCTGACAAGTGACCTTGATGGCCCTAAATCAGTGTGTAAGTAGAACTGACAAGTGACCTTGACTGCCCTCAATCAGTGTGTGTGTGTAGAACTGACAAGCGGCCTTGACAGCCCTCAATCAGTGTGTGTGTAGAACTGACAAGCAGCCTTGACTGCCCTCAATCAGTGTGTGTGTAGAACTGACAAGCGACCTTGACGGCCCTCAATCTGTGTGTGTAGAACTGACAAGTGACCTTGAAGGCCCTCAATCTGTGTGTGTAGAACTGACAAGTGACCTTGATGGCCCTCAATCTGTGTGTGTAGAACTGACAAGTGACCTTGAAGGCCCTCAATCTGTGTGTAGAACTGACAAGTGACCTTGAAGGCCCTCAATCAGTGTGAGTGTAGACTGACAAGTGACCTTGACGGCCCTCAATCAGTGTGTGTATAGAACTGGCAAGCAACCTTGAAGGCCCTCAATCAGTGTGAGTGTAGACTGACAAGCGACCTTGAAGGCCCTCAACCAGTGTGTGAGTGTAGACTGACAAGTGACCTTGATGGCCCTCAATCAGTGTGAGTGTATGTTCACAGCATTGCTAGTCTAAGAGTGGGTCTGCTAGACTTTGCAAGTGTGACTATGACTGGTTGCCTCCCCAGAATCAATGTGCTTTCCTTCAGCTCTGCAGCCTCCTTATATATCTATCATGAGGAGGGAGGTGCATGCTGGAAAAAGATAATCCCTTCCCCCCTTTTAACCAATGAGGGAAGAGGTATTGAAGGCACCCTCTGATGATCATACCTTTAACTAGCTTCTAGAATGTTCTACCTCTCTAATACTCTGAGGGATTAAATTGTGTTTCTTAAAAACATTTGATAATTCACCAAAAATCGTGGGATTGAGTTACAATCAAAATCAAAACTGTTCTAGAAAGGTGAACACCCCTAGTTTAACATACACTTTACATAAATTAAATGTTCCACACATAGAAAAAGTTATTAACACAAACATGTCAAAAAAGTACCATGAGGGGGACGTAACGCCTGTAGTGCGGTTGACTACAGTTGATTTAAAAAAAAACAAAAAAAAACAAGCAAAACGAATCTGAATTCTACATTAAAACCTGAAAAAGAAGTGTAAATAAACCTCAGATCCTCCAAATAAATGCATACAAATGTAGGGGGGGACTAGGTCCTTTAAGAAAAGTAAGTTTAAAAGAAAATATTAAGGATAACATATAAAAAATGCCAAAATAGTCCATAAGTGAAAACACACTTGTGTTCTCCTATACATGACATAGGGATGGATTGGCCTGCCCTCTAGTGGCAGGATCTGAAGCTTATCCACATTAACTACCTGGCAAAGCAAATCTATATATATAAAAATGAATGTATGTAAGTATGTAAGTATGTGAGTATGTATGGGTGTGTAGCGTTTATAGACTCGAAAACTACTGGACCGATTTCGATGATTTTTAAAAAAAAACATTGGTCATAGTACCGGACACATTGTTAAGGAACCAAAAATGTCTAGACATCAGATCGCTATCAGATCGCATCAACCGCGATCCCCAAACCTTGACTTCCCTGCAAGGCTTCCAGGTGTGCTCCCCCCTCACTCAGAGAAACCTTCAACCTCCTTCTCTCTTTTGTTCTTCTCGCTGACGGCGGTTCACAGTTTCCTCCCTCACAGTTTCTTCACAGTCCCTCACAGTTTTCATTTAACGCCAAAACCACGAGAAAGCGGCGTTTCATTTTTCTGCGAACACCTGACAAATCAAACCAGATTGCACTCCGACAAATCCAAACGCACCTAGACCAATCCGGATCACGCGGTCACGTGTGAACTCCAATCCGGATCATGCGGTAACGTGTGCACTCAGAACGGGAGGGCCACCCGCAGACCGCAGAAAAATGACCCAAACGCCGAATTAACACATTCTCACTAGCAATTCTCATAAGCAAATATTAATCGTGTAGTTTCACTCACCCAACGGTGAAACTACGTGATTAATATTTGCATTTATGAGTGAGAATGCGTTAATTCGTCATTTCGTTTTTCTGCAGTCACGTGACAAATTGAACCAGATTGCACCCTGACAAATCCAAATAAAAGCGACAAAGCACGGAAAAGCGACAAAGCACTGGAACAAAGCACGGGAAAGCAGGAAAGCGGGATATAAAATTCCCGGGACAATTGTTTGAATGAGGTAGTGTGACCGAGCAGGCTAAAAAATTCCCTGGAAAAAAGGAAAAGGGAAAATTGTGTGCATGAGGTAGTGTGACCGAGCCATTTACCTGGAAGCCACAGCAAGGCGTGGCCCGGGTCAGCTTGATAAAAATCATTTAGAAAATTGAGCTCATGCCCTTGAACTGACCTTGAAAACATGAAAACATTCTAACTACACTTTAAGGTACAAAATCACAAAAAATACACTTTAAATTTGAGGAAGTGGCTGATTATCTTTCCTAGCTTAAACATACAGTTTGACTAATTCTGCAGGTTTAACCTTCAAGAAGGTCAAGGGCAGACTTTCAAGGTTAAGTGTTCTCAAACTCTGTTTTCTGGTTTCCTACCAGTTATTAATGTTGTGTGTAAGTGTTGTGTGATTAAATTAACATACTTGATACTTCAGAAGCAGATTAAACAATTTATTAACTTGAAATACAAAATGAGAAGTTAATAGTTCCATTAAAGAAATGACAAAAAATATCAAGAAGGCTGAGCTTGAAGTCTTGGCACCTCTCATGTCCATTCTAATTAATTGAAAAGAAAATGTGAGATTTGATTACTCTCTTGAATTTAAATGATTAACTTACACACAATTGTTTGGTTCTCTGACCTTTGTAAAACTACTAGTCCCATTAAAGAAATGTAAAAAAATATCAAGAAGGCTGAGCTTGAAGTCCTGTTGACGCCCTGTCCCATTCTAATTAATTGAAAAGAAAATGTGAGGTTTGATTACTCTCTTGAATTTAAATGATTAACTTACACACAATTGTTTGGTTCTCTGACCTTAGTATTCACGCTTGGCAGTGATAATTAATGTGGCTGTTTCTGCCCAAACTTTCATATAATAGTTTTGCAGTCTCACATTATTTTTATGCTTATGTGATAATCTATAAATAGCTTGTTTTTTCCCCAATATGTTTATGAGGTTGCCAATGATCCAATTCTTATGTGCCATTCTTTTTGACACTATCCGTTTTAAACTCTCGGCGTAACTCTTGTTCCAAACACCATAGAAGCTTTATAATGCGACAGTAGGGTTCTCCTCGCCCAAAACCCCCTCCCACGAACAATGAGGCGCATGTTGCAATAATAGTAATAGTAAGATTTGGAAGATGACTTCAGTCCTGCATTATTTTTGTTCCGACTCATCTTCACTGATATTGCATTTTATCAGCAAAGGGAAATGATCAGAAAGCTGCACCTTATAAACCAACACTTCAGAGGGGGAAATATCAAAATTTGTAGAGAAGTGGTCGATTGAGGAGGACGAGATCAAAGTTTCACAGGTATATAACTCATTAAAATGGACGAATCTGGAAGCAGAACAGATTCACAAGTAATCGAAAGCTGTTAACACTCAGGTTGTGTTGGAAGGACGGACGTCCTATATTTATGTTAAAATCTCCGACTATTAATGACTTTGTGTTTTTAATCTCATCGAAAAACATTACAAATTCTGTAAAAAAGACATCGAGTTTTGAATCTGGTGGCCAATAAATGGATGACAACATCACTGTAGTACCGTCCAGACATTTTAGCTCGATAATTAGATATTTGAAGGATACAAATTTACTAGTTAATATTATCTCTTCATAGGATGTGAATCTGCTAGCTTTTAAGTATACAGATATCCCCCCTCCTCTTTACAGCACAACATTTATGAACTGCCACGCAGTCCGTGAACGAAATATCAGGACTAAAGTCATTCCGCCATGTTTCTACGAAGCTCATTACATCTATTTTATCCAAATACGGCGACAGAGTTAATTGAAGCTCATCCAAATGCTGTTCCAGACTTTAACATTCATATAATAAATTGATAACACATTAGTAGCCTTTACAATCCCGTCGTAAAAATTTCCAAAATAGTTTACAAAATCGTTAGTAGCTTCCCAGTACTCGTAATTCGAATATCTGGATTTGGAGAGAATCGCCTGAACACAGTTTCACTTTCTTGGACGTTATCATTGACGTCGATGTTGATGCCGCCATTTGCCGCTGACCGGTTGTGCCGCTGAAGATATCGCCTCGCTGAAGACATTTATTGGAATTTCACAGTGCCGCAAAATTTTGCATACTTCCGGTCATTCACCTGCTTGTGTTACATTTTTTTCTTCCAACCGACCAATCGAATTACCCACATTTTCCCGCCGTCATTTCAACTCTTCCATGCTCACAACTTCTCCAACGATCCAGTGGAATCGTCGGAGGGTTGTTGTGAACGTGGACAGATGCGTAGCCAAATGTCATTGCTCGACTGTACAATGTATATAGACATTATCGCAGTTCGTTTTTTTTGTGAGAACGTTGTTGTTGACCAAGCTTGTTGTTCCAATGTTTTTCTTAATTGTTTTTCTATTGTTCTGGGCCTATGGGTAGAATTTATAATATATTTATTAGTGTTCCTTGCAAAGTAGAAAGGCTGAGTAAATACAGGGATACGTAAACGTGAGATAAACCTTAAAATTAAATGTGGGATAACATCTGATGGAATTGTGAAACCAACAGTCGAATGGTCATTATCTCAAATGCAATTTGCTGACATTTTTCGTTTTGTGTTATGTTATTTTTTTGGTGTTGTTGCCGGTAGCCCATATTTTGTTTGTTTTGCGCGTTGCACAACATTCTGTGAATCAGCCGCGGTTTCTTGGTTAGTTTCACCGCACCACCTGGGGAGATTTTTTTTCTTGGCATTTAGATGGTTTCACTGGAATGGTCTATGTACATGTATGCGTGCATACTCGGGGTGTCCTCTTGTATGCGATTGCTCTTGCGAAAAGTGTTTTTCTGCTTTCTTTTTGAGAGTATTGCGTGAGCGTCCATCATGATAAACACAAGAAAACCCGACAAAGTACTCAAAATCTTATCAGAGTCCTCTCTTTGCTGTGATCACGTCGTGGCCAAACTATTGTGAAATCGACTAGAGAACCTGAACAATTGTTCTCTACGTACACTGTTCTGCATATTCGCCCGTACAAATGTTATACGGTAATAATATTACACTTATATGTCATTACTTACATTAATAATTGCCGTTTAATTTAATCGGGACGTAACACGAACGAGTCAACGCGATTAAGCCAGCTCAATCTATACCTCATTTATCAAATTATATATTTATTTTTATTGCAAAAGGTTACTTGATAATTTTGTGTAACGTTTCTCAATAGACTTGTTGATCTTCTTAATTGTACTTTTTAATTCTTATACAAATCGGCGAGTCATTACTCTTTTTTTGTTCGTGAACGTTACTGCATCTGGCCATATTCTTTATTAACAGACCTACAAATTTGCTTGCAAATGATTTGACAAAGCAAAAATTGCTTCTGGTCAAAAAAGATATAGTATCTAGGAGTCGTTGAACGCTGCCACACGTTATAAAAATTACTTCAGTCATTTATACTTTGAGAGAAATTCCTTAACGCGCCTTCCTTTAGAATGGAAGTAAAGCCGTGGGGCCCGTGCCTGTACGATGTCAGGTACACGTTAAGGATCCCTACCTAGGTAGCTTATACTAAGCCTGGGCTAGGCAAAATTAATTACCAAGTCGCCTCCTGGGGGGGGTTCTAGTTCTTAACAAATATCTCAGATACAACTGGTCGTTCGACCCCCGCCATAGGCACATCTCTTGGGGGCTGCTTGTGGGTACATATTGTAATTGTAATATTGTAATATACTTGTACGTATTTCATGCGACTGATTCAGCCAAATTAAATTTCACCAAATTAAATTGAATTTCACCTTTTGTCATTGTCTCATCGTCAGTGTGAATTTATCTCTGAATTGTTCGGTTTACTCTACTCGAAATTTTCCAGTTTTCTTCTATGCATCTTCGACAGATGTCACAAGACACTATTGTTTATCAACGCTAGGATTCAGCATGAACGCCGAAGCAGCCACAAGAGCCGCAGTTCTTTTGTTAGAGGTGACAATGCTAATTTAGTTTTGTGGTTCAAGAATCTTTTTTTTTTAAAATCAAACACCTACAATTATGAAAGAGTAGAGTGTGCCTTAGAGTTCCCCCTCTTACCGCTTAGGCAGTGTATGTGGGGGAACTTCACATAATCCATGTTTTTGCTGGCACCTCAGGGGCATTATTCACTTATGCAGAGTACATCGACATCATTTAACAAAATATTAAGTATTATACAAGATGAATAATCTTTTCAATTGGTTCAAAAAATGCATTAAATACCGTTATACACATAAGTATAGGAACCCAAAAGCAACAAAAAAATTTCTATTCAACTTCTAGTAACACACAAAAACATAAGGAATACAAAATATTGTGGTTGATTATTGGAACACGAAAAAATTATGGAAAGGAACGAAATCAATTCATGTACATTATGGGGAAAGCACAATATTGTTGTATATTGTCATGTATTTTAAAACAGTACCTCGTGAATAAAAAGAAAACTACCTATATAAAAAGAGCGGTCACACGAAAATAATTGATTCAATTACAAAATAAACTTAATTTCAGTGATGACTCACAGAAATAATTCATTAAGTCCAGACATACAATAAAAACACTAAAGCAGGGTATCTGCTTATACATAGATAAAATACATTTTTGGGGTCATAAACCAACTGCGCCGCAATGGGTCATACAATTTTAAAAGAGTCTAAAACCAGAGACTCCATTTACTACAAGTTAGAGAAAATAAATTTTGAAAAAGTTAAAGTTACTACGTACTCTAGCAGTAACAGACTACCAGAGGACAACAGACTACTGAAATGTTAGTTTGCACAAATAGGCAAAAAAATTAAGACTAACTGATTTTAAAAATGTAGAAGTCCAGCAACCCAAAAGATTTGGCAAAATCTCTTAGTCCTTTTGGGCTGGTTTGCAGAAGACTGGGAGAGTCTTCAGAGAGCTCAAGACTGGAGCTCCAAGAAAGTCTCAAGTCTGTGTGTCTCGAATGAGAGGTGGACACCTCCTTATATAGGGGAAGAGGTAGCTCCTCCTCTTAATGCACTCCTCTCTCCCTCTAGCCAATGAGAAGGAAGCAAAGAGGGCACACTGGTCACGCGCGTGCGCTGGCAGCATGAGTACAAGATATAAAAAAATGTAAAAATTCGTCCGAAAATGGAAATGAAATATTCAAATTGTCGCACAACAAAAGTTGCAGGTGGATTGACTCGATCTTGGACTTTCTGAAAAGTAGACATTCCACAGATTCTAAAAAGTCCAAGATTGAGTCGATCTGATCACTACAAGTGGTCCAAATCGTGACCGGAACATAAAGTTTCATAAAAACTAATATATTTATAATATTAAATTCCAATAAAATACTTCCCGGACCCAGATCGTTTTGGGATTTGGCAGAGTCCTAGGATAAATACTCCTCTACAAATAAAATCTAGTCCTGATAAAATCGAGCCAGGACTCTGCCCAGCAGGCTCCAGAAATTAATTTGTCCTTACAAATCTTGACACAAATTAATCATAACAAAATTGAAATAAAATACTTCCATGACTCTGATCTCCTTGGTTCTTTGCCACATTGTAGGTAATTCAAGTCAATCAGACCAGAACTTTGGCCAGCAGGATCCTGGGAACAAACATGAAAAATCGAAAATACAAGATGGCTACCCACAAAGGAATATTGATGCCACACACAAAAGGGGAGCACATGTGGAAACTTTCCATAGATATTTTCATTAATAGCTTGATGACACATTATTGGATTACTTTGAACAAAACATATTATAATGTTACATCACCTTCTGAAGCCTGTGGTGTATTCTGATTGAGGATCAGACAACCTTAAGTAGGCCAAAAATCCAAAAAACTATTTTCAGAAAAGTTAAAAAGCCCTGGATGGCCAACTTCCGGTTCTCTGATCCACCTAATTTTTACTTGGCTGGATGGGCCAGAAAAAGAGCTTTAAAAAACATCCGGACTCAAAGAAATCCCCCAAGAAATCGAGGTTACAGGCCACTGCAAGAAAAGTGTTTTTCTCACAACGCATTTTAAGGCCATTGACCTGGTGCCCAGCCCCACAGGGTGGGTGCCGCCGGACATAAAACCCTGTCCTGCCCAAACTATAGGACTGAAAGGCAAAGTTCGCACCTTCCCCCCAGATGCAGGTAGTCATGCCAGAGAGAATGGGAGTATTGGGGTTGGGATCCGATCACCGGAAGTGGGCCAAATACCCGCCTGCAACCTTTGGAGGTCGAAATGGTCCACTTCCTGTGGCCGGATAGCTATAATTTTTACACTGCTGGAACGACCAGATCAAGGGCTTCCAGAAAGGTGCGAACTATGACTCCAGGACTATTACTCAAGCTTGCTGGAGGGAAAGGGTGCATGGGCAGCTGTCATATGGACATACTCAGTGGGCCCCACCTGTGGCCAGAAGGTGGGAGGGCAGACCGGATTGCTAAAAAGGGTCCCTCCGCCCTCCTGTTGGTCCGATTGGTAATGTTAGGACCTCCTGCCGAATCCATTGGTCCTATAGCCAAACCTGTAGGACCAATAGAAAGGGCTCAAATTGATAAACAAAGAAAAAAATATTAAAACCTTTATAAATCTTCTCAAAATGAACTAGTTATTAAAAATGCTTCCTTGTGCTTAAGTTTGTTGAAATTATTTTAATGATTAACATTACTAATACTGTAGGGAGATAATAAAAACAAGATGAAGGCACACATGAAGAAGTACTATTTGAAAGAAACAAATTTATTATAGATAATGCAAAATAATGGCAACTCTTTGGTAAATGCCCTTTAGGCTAAAAGAAAACAACTCTTTGGTTTGGGGAAACATAAGTTGACACTTTGATTATGCAGGCTGGGGGTCAATAATTGTTGGAGGAATAGCAATCAGGCAGCAACACACTAGCTGCCGGGTCCAAGGGTCGACTTGGCAGTGAGCATGTTGCCGCCTGATTGGCGGCAAGCACGTCGCCAGTTTGTTCGGCGACATGTGCACTTGGTTTTGTGTCTTGTCGTCTCGCTCGCAATAGAGCGGGATGCCAGGGTGTGCGTGGGGTGGCCTGAGGGGGCCACCACGCACACCTACACCACAGGAATTGCTCCTGTGGTGTACTGCGAAGGTTGCCAGCCCAAATGGCAACCTGCACAGCCAACCAGTATATAAGGAGCCAGTCATTCTGGCTCCACAGCTCACTTAGTCACCTGCTAACCTTGCGTCAAGTTGTGCTTCTCCTGTGATGGTAATAAAGTGTTTTAATTTAAACTGCCACATTTTGCCGGTCTATAATTAATTGCAGCAGCCCTCGTAAATTTAAGAACAGTTTTCCAACAATAATATATAAAGATAAAATAAAAAAAGGATGTGCGACTGGCACGTGCACAATTGGAACGAGCGCAACTGGCGTGGGTGCATGAGAGTGTCTATTCGTGACAATATATAATGGATCAGCATTCCAATAAACACAAACTCACAAAAACTTGAACAGACATATAAAATTAAACACACAAAGGCGAATAATCACGAACATACAAATCTATGTAATAATGAACAGTGTTCATGATGATAATGAACAGAACTTCTGTAAATGTTCAATATACTCGCTGTACTTGCTGCTACATGTATACTTGTTGACAGTGTCCATGCGAGTGCTTTACACAAGAGCGTCAGAGCATCACATTTGCCGATGCTCGTTAGCATAGTCGATAGCGAGAGAGCGATAGTTCGCCGCCGCGGCGGCACGTTATCCATAGATCCTGCAAACAAATACGTTTATCAATTGAGATTAAAATAAAGCCCTATTGATCAGTAGAAAGCCGTCCCGCCATCGCAACTGCCGCGGCCGCAGCCTTTGACTCGCGTTATCTCGTTGATCTCTCGTCAATTCACGAGTGAGCGTGCCCACATATGCACCACATACAGGCGGTCTCGGCATATTCTAAGCCTGGGGGGAGGTTTAGGGCGAACACGCTGTTGGACCTCCTTAACAAATATCTCGGAATACTTTGAATAATGACACTTTGTCAACTTTGAGGTCGGGAATTCCATATTTTCTTATGGTCATAGGGAAATCTTGTTTTCTCAAGTTAATCTGTGTAAAAGTTTGAGTACAGCGTTGCTTACTACGGCCTCTACGTGAGAACTATTCGATCTCGCCAACGACTAAACATCAATAGTCAATAAAATAAAATATTCATAATAAATTCATAATGAAATAGGGGTTGTCTCCGGGACAGCACCGGACGAAAAAAAGAACGGTTCTGTCCCGGAGACAACCCCTATTTCATTTCGAATTTATTATGAATATTTTATTTTATTATATTTCAAGTACGATCTTGCCTCTTATATTGTTAAAATCAATAGTCAAGTTGATTTCCGAATTGTTGGCTCATGCTCCCAGCTCAGCGCAATGGTCAAGGGGCATGTTTGATGTCTTAACTGCTGTTTTGATGCGTCTATGGGTTGTCGAGTGTTAATTTATTTTCACCTGACCCATGCATATTCGATTACGATGGACGAGGATATGTTCCAGAGACGACCGCTATTACTCTCGCGCGATACGCACCGAGGTCCGTAGATCCCTGAAGCGTCACAGCTAATCTAACGAGAAGATTAATGGAAGGCCAATAACGTCACTATTGTCAAAGCCTGGCTTCTCAATAAAGTCTGGTATTTCAATTCACATTAGTAGAGGTGTCGGTGGCAGAGAGGTATAGCGCATTCGCCTCAAAAGCCCGTGATCGCGGTTTCGATTCCGGTCGACACCTTCGGAATTCTTCGGGCGAGAGAAATTCCTTAACGCGCCTTCCTTCGGAATGGAAGTAAAGCCGTGGGACCCGTGCCTGTACGATGTCAGGTACACGTTAAAGATCCCTACCTGGGTAGCTTATACTAAGCCTGGGCTAGGCAAAGGGCTCTAGAGCGGTTAAATCAAGCGGTATACCCCTTAACAAATAATAATATAAAAAATTCACATTAGTGGTTTTTTTATCCTTGTCCTTCACTGTCGGTTTACATACAGACCAATATTTCAGATCAATGGCTGCTCTGCAATATTGTTTATTTCAGGACCATTCAGACCTTTGAAAATTTTTTAAAATAAGTCTACCTGGGCCATAAGAGTTTGAATAATATTCCACTTCAAATCTGTAATAAGTATTTCAGCAGGAATAGTTAGCATCTGCCTTATTTGATCTTGGTAACTGCTGAGGGGCGGCAGAGTTTAACCACTTACATTAAACTATGATGGTCCTTTTGGTCGAGGAAAACTTTTTTTTTTTAATTCACTGAAGTGTATATCACAACAGGAAGATTCTGTACCCCTCTCAGTGCTGAGGCACTATGTGAGATGCACATTTTCATCAGTACCCCGGGATCGAATAATCGAAAGCCCGCTCCGGGAATCGAACCCGGGACCGCCGAACTTCACCTCCATCTCCTACGCAATTCTCTTGTGCCTGCTCTCTAAATACGAAACTTTGCATCTCCACCTTTTAGGTATTTACATATTCTATAATGGGTTTTCATCATTACATTATGGCAAACCTTGGTCTTTAGTGACACTTCTTGGCATATTCCTAAATATGTATAACCGGCTTAGGCTTTCTATGCGGTGAGCTGACCTCTCGTCACCAGTCGTCACCCAATTAAAGTATGTGTCAACTACAGGAGCTCCTGGTGTGTATCCCCAACACCTAATCATATTTACAACGCCAGGAAAGGCGATGCCGCAGGGCCGGATTAACCTAGAGGATAGGTGAGGTAGCTGTTAGGGGCCCCGACCCTTCAGCACGGCTCAAAATAATATTCATTTAATCTTAAAATATAATTACAATCAAGCTTTTTTTAAATTGTCCTCTGCAGTGTTCAGCTTTTTCTCCCAGTTTCTAGCGTTTCTGTGATATTCAGTATTATAACCACTTTAAAAAAATTCTCTCGTTTGGTTTTTCATGCACATTGAAAAAATCACGCTTTTCACACATAAATTGTAAGCTTAATTATATTTTTTATAATTGCGCTTCGTGTTCATTTGCTCGCATTTTTCAGACGTTTTGTGGAGCATAAGACTCCCGACGCGGGCTCTCAATTTTTCGATCGTTATGCCAAAGCACCAAGAGGGGTAAAGAAACTTCTGTTGTGATATACACTACAGTGAATTTATAAAATAAAATGATCGTTTGAAGTTTACCTAACATTACCTAAATCGCATCGCGTATTTTCACTTTATCGCTTTCCAGCCATTTTTCAAAATTGGTGCACTTATCATCGTGTCACTGTCCGATGACAGTGACAAGATAAGTGCATCAATTTATATTATTATATTCAATATTATATTATACAAAAATAATTAGATTCAAGGGCAAGGAGGCTTTAAAAAAATGTGCGTCGTAGTGGTTTCTATCACATGGTTGTTTTAGGAAACTTTCGGCGCAGAAAATTATATCTGAGAATTTATCTTTGAAAAAAATTGTAAAGTTTTAAAATCAATCTGTGACATAATAAGGATAGTTTAGCATAAAAAGGATAAAATTTTAAAAAATTAAGTCCGAAAAATCCTAAAAATGTAAAGGATAAAACATAAAAAGAAACGACCTATAAATACGGGTGGGGCAATTTAAAAGTAAATTTAATTTTGACATCCCAAACAGAAACCATCAATTGATACAATCATCCAAACCCTGGCATCACGCAAACAATTTGGGTAGGGAAACAAGGCTTAATAGCAGATGCACACTCTGTTAGCGCATGTCTTCAGTTTGAACATCAATGTATTTTGTAATTTACGTGACAATTAACTGCAGGAAATTTAAATTATGTATTGAATTACTTATGCCCAATGCAATCAAAATCCAAAATTAAAGTCACCGGGGATAAATTAGTTAAAAACTGAGAGAAATTACTGGACACAATTCAGGATACCCGGTGACAAGTAGGAACAAATTTAATCTATTCAGACTCTGATAACGACACACGAGAGTATTAAAGTTAATACTGAGAACGATTGTATGACAATCGCGGACATATTACAAATGATGATTGTTTTTTGTAGGTATTTGCAGGTGCGACCGGCCGTAGTCGAAGGACTGATTTCGAAAGCTAGCTCGGACACTTTCTTACATCAATAATTATCGGATTCTGGTGCAATTACCACTATATTATATCGCGCTTTTTCTACAAAAACGACCATCATTTGTAAAATATGTCCACGAATGTAATACAGAGTATAATCGTTCTTGGTGTCAATTTTAATCAATGTCGTGTTATTTTTTATCTGTTATATTCGGAGTCTGAACAGATTAAATTGATTTATTCCTACTCGTCACCGGTATCCTGAATTGTGTCCAGCAATTTTTCTCCCAATTCATTCGTCCCTTACTGGATTGGTAGCTTGATAAAAAGTCAAGTGCAAGATTTAATAGCTTGTAGAAAATAAAAGAATGCATGAAACAATCTTGGCGTTTACGATTAAATTAATCCTTGTGTCAATTGCGTTCTGAGCAGACGGAATTTTCTGTAGCTGACATTTTTGTTCCAGGTGTCTGTCCCCCATCAAACAATTACAATGGAGCAAATAATGTTGGAATTTTGATTTTTTTTGTTTAGTTATAAATTTACCGTAAACATATATACAATTTACTGAGTAAACGCCACGAGCGCGAGGTTGGTCATACCATATAGTTATTTACATTCGTATGTCCTCGAACATTTATTTAATGCTGCTATATCGGTAAACAATGCATGCCGACGCATTCTATTGTTTGAAACCTACTGATATCGGCAGAGTCGGTTACTGGAAATTATAATTATACATAATAGGTGTATTGGTATGAAACTTCCTTGTGGTCGACAATGAATATCTTCAGCTGAGGCCATCGATTAAATAAAAATTGATAAAAAATAAATTCTTTATGTCTTCGAGGGATGTCGTTGCTAATTTCGTCGCGCAAAGATGGAGGTGAATCTTAGCTGTGCGACTGGTCAGGTTGGGCAAATAATAATCATATAAATAGAAGCCGTCGCCATATTCCAACTATACAGCTCTTGTAATCTGAACAAGCAACAACAAAATGGTAAGTTTCTGAAATTCTTTATTGAATTCTCTGAAAACGACTCAATCTTTACAGAATTCGCTGCTGGGACCTACTGCTCAAAAAACATAAAAATTTGATAAGAACTGTGCATTGTACAAAATCTATAAATCGAGTAAACAGTAAAAAAAAATCCACCATAATACAACGATTGTTTTTACTATTCCAGATATCGATTGTTGTCATTGCTCTGTGTGGTCTGGGTCATGTCTTCAGTTCACCCCAATTTGGAGGAATTGGATATGGGGGCTACGGAGGAGGTATCGGTGGATTAGGGGGTGGTTATGGTGGTTATGGCCATGGAGGAAGCCACAACAACGGATATGGAAACAATAACGGGGGATCTCAAAACCACGGATACAGTGGACACCAACTGGGACTCAACGGCAATCAATATAACAACAATAATCGTCAAAACAATGGCCATAGTCAAAATAACCAAAACAACTATAATAACTACTACAAGGGATACGGAGATGCGGCCAAAGGTTTCGGCAACAACAATAGACTGGTGAATGCTCAAAACTCGCAGAACTATAATGACAAAAACTACCGAGATCACAAGAACCTGAAGGATGGTTTCAGCAACGTTTACCACAAGGAGGAATACGGAAAGACCAACAAGTTCCACGACGATGACGTGGATAACAAGCATCACAACAATTACAATTCCAACCAGAACCAGTACAACGATGTGGGAGGATACAATCATAACGACCAAAAGCACGCCAACGGTCATCATAGCGGACTTTATGGCAACGGCAATAACTACCAGAACCAATATCACGACAACGATGGATCCAACTATAACAAGAACCACTACAACAAGGATCATCAGGGATACGGGCACAACCAGAACAACAATAATGGAAATTACTATGGCAACAATTATGGCAATCAATTTGGGAAGAAATAGAACAAGCTATTTGCAATGTATGTGTTAATAAGTAATTATGGAAGGGGGATATCAACCTAATTGGCGTCTTTGCATTCATGCAACATTTGCTTTCGTCTTGTTATTTTGTAATATGAGAATATCTTTATGTTGATCTAGTCACTTTTGATCAACGTAGTTTTCATGAGAAGCTATGTATTTTACTAAAATAAATACGTTTGCTGAAAAAACGGGTTGGCTATATTTTCCACACGACCGGAAGTTTTAGACGTGTCAACGTTTCATGTAGTATACAAGTATGTAGTTGAAAGTTAGCGATGGAACTTAGTTGTGATACATAGACTTCTACTTTGTTTTTAATTCACTGAAGTGTATATTACAACAGGAAGATTCTGTACCCCTCTCAGTGCTTAGGCACTATGTGAGAGGCACATTTTCACCAGTACCCCGGGATCGAATAATCGAGAGCTCGCGCCGGGAATCGAACCCGGGACCGCCGAACCACAGTCCGTCGCTTAACCAACTGCGCTACGACGAGTCGTACTCTACGTCGAGTCGTACTTAACTCGGTCTATAAAAGTATACAGTCATAGAGAAAGTAGATCAAACTTTTAAAATATAAATATAACTTAAAAAGGAGATGTGGCTTCTTTACTTTATGAAATCATCTAAAAAGATACATTACCATCTCATTTAAGCGACAACAAATTCACCATCTTTATGAGATGGCCCATGTTTTTTCCGTTTCGTTTTGGAGAGTAGTCACAATTTCAAAGGCCATTGATCCCAATGGTGATTGCAAGCATGATACACTTTAGGCACTTCTTAAAAAATCATCTTGAAATATTCAAAAGTGGCAAACGAAACGTCAAACGTTTAGTAACGAGGCCAAGAAAACTTGCGCGGCGAGCGATAGAGTGAAAAATCCGTCAAATAGTGACTGATTCCCAAAAGTGAGGGGGTGTACCTAATAAATGAACACTCCGTGTATATCTGTTCTTTATATTCGTTAGTTATAAACGAAAATGTAATCTTGGCATGTGAAATTATCGAAAGAAAATTTGATGTAATAAAAGCTTTTCTATAGCGCCAACAGAAGGCAGCAAAAGTTGGACTGGTACACGTGACCCTATGATGACGCATCTTGCAAAATCTCTTGTTTCTAAATTCAAGGAAACCCCAAGTGACACCACTATAAGATTAACTGCCACCAATGTTGCTTGTTGTTGACTGCCATAGTGCTGCAAATTTATCTCACAATGAATACTATTGATTTTAACGGAGCCAGCTGGTCAATAAAAAAAATACCAAGAGTGTCACTTTAGTGGGATGTATTTCTGTTGGTGCGTGGTCAAAGCGAAGTTTCTGTGTCTAGGGTCGCGTTTTGGCCGCCAACATACACACTTTTTTCATCCCATGACTTTTTCTGATGACGCCTTAAAGAAATAAACGATGCAGATTGGTAATTGATTAGCCGCGGACAAATGAATATGATTGGATCATAAGAGCATGTTTTTGTGTGTCGGCTCGGCTGCTTTTGTTGCGCTGAACCACAATTATGGTGGCCGACTTGGTTGGTTTATAGAGTCGATGCAATTCTCCGGCCTTATTTCCCACTGTTCAAAAGAAGCCGTTGTTCGACGACTGGCGTCTCATCACAGGAGGGCAAAGGTCACGCGTGATCGCGGCTCATCGGAGCGGAGGATCCATCACTCATTCGTTTATGATAATAAACTGATTGACGGATGGGAGTCTTGGTAACCAGAGACTGTCCTCCATTCGACGAATAAATTCTCTCAGTTTTTATGCTCGAATCCCAATTTGAATGTCAGAGCCGCTCGAGCATGGAAATACACGTAATTTAAACGGATCCCGGGTTTGAAATTGTATTTTTGATGAAAAGATCGCTTCACATCGGGGTTGTCGGGTACATGGAGATACGGTCGCAACATTGTTGTTCAATCAAGACCTATTCCTTTTTCATGTTGCCAAAGAAATTTCCAAAGAAGCGGTTCATTTCGAAGCCCCGTTGATAGGATTCGAAATCATATGTGCACAATGTACACGTATGTCATATGTGGCGATGTGACCATTAAACACACGCACGTTGTAGGATTTTTGGCAATTGCTTCTGTGCAGCTATTGCTTTTTATTCGGTCGGCGCGCACCAATTCGCTTCCATATTGGAGAAACTTATTAAAATTCACCCTAATTGGCTAGACTATGGGATGTCGAATGGTCTTATTATAGCGGATTCGGGATTGATTCGCGCATCAATGGCAAATGCTGGGCTCGCTAAGCGTCGTCTGAAGGCAACCGTAATTCCAATGCGAAAAAACCAAATGGGAA
Source organism: Mycogona germanica (assembly GCA_034698785.1). Taxonomy (NCBI): domain Eukaryota; kingdom Metazoa; phylum Arthropoda; class Diplopoda; order Chordeumatida; family Chordeumatidae; genus Mycogona; species Mycogona germanica. The sequence goes on from JAQGBY010002222.1 coordinate 19,039, forward strand.
ATACCAATAGTTTATTTATGAGTAGAACATTGATTTTGGGATAAGATAACGAAATACGTGCGTATCTATTGTATAACCCTTAGTTTTTCATTCCATTTCATTTTAGAATCCGCGATCACGGAAATAACAGTCGACACACTAACCTTTACGCCACTGAGACTCTCCTTCTCGAGATATCGGTCGTTGAAGTTTTGAGCATAAGTTAAAGCTTATTTTTATAGGAGCTGTTGATTTAAATTTGAAAGATTTCCAAAGAAATAAAATATCCGCGACCAAAACGAGATAAACACAGTAACTGATGGATTGTACTCACTAATTTAATTTGTTGGCACACATAAATTCCGACCCGTCGTAGCGCAGGTGGTTTAGCGACGGACTGTGCTTCGGCGGTCCCGGGTTCGATTCCCGGCGCGGGCTTTTGCTCGGGGTACTGGTGAAAATGTGCCTCTCACATAGTGCCTAAGCACTGAGAGGGGTACAGAATCTTCCTGTTGTAACCAGTCACTTCAGTGAATTAAAAAAAATTATTCAATCGGGCTTGAGAGTGCTATTTCACAAAATAGGAAGAAAATACATTTTCGTTATGAAGAGATTAGATATTTAAATTGAAAACGTTTGGGAATCCTAATTATTTTTAATCGTTGCGGCGCCTATGTCATTACGTTTTAATGACGTTACGTTACGAAGCTACAATTTTATTAATGTATCGGCCCTGAAGACCATTGTCCTAGTTTTGGACCTAGTCCAAATCCCCAAATATGTTATTATTTTAGTGAGAATGCGAGTCTCAAAACTGATAATTAAGGCACATAAATTTGAATTCCGTTAAGTCGCCAGCTCAATTATACGGCTGATCGGCCATTTCAGATGGTGTCATTCGGGTCGGAATATTTTTGAACTGATTTTTCACCCATAGCCGCAGCGGACAGTTTTTAATCTTATTCTCTGCGATCTCTCAGCACCATCCCCGAATGTTCAATACAAGGAAACACGGGTCCACCCCAATAACAAATAGACTAAACAAAAATCTATCAACTCGAAATCCCTATTCTGTTCGGCAAAGTTATAAAACTTGCAGCTGCGAAGCGTATATGGATGTGATCGTAATTATCTCATTTATAATAAAGTGCATGGGCACCGAAAGCCTGGAAACGTGGCAATCATTTCCGGCTGAGTTCGCCTCGCGCTCACTGCGTTTCCCAGCAGATAGTGCTCAAACTTGGTTTGCCGGTGTCCGGTGGAAACCTCTTGAATTGGAGTGCGCACCCCAACTCGTAATCCAAACCAACCGCAGATGAGTGGACCACCGATTCGAGCAAATTCAATTTTAATTCACAACCGATACAGGGGATCCAGATCGTAATGTTATGTATTTGTGCTGTTCTTTCTATTCAGCTCACACCAAGCTCACGTACAGAAGGTTGATTCATGGTTGTTGATCGATTTTGAAAAAGCTGTATAAAATTAACACGTACTCGGATTGATTTGATTTCTTGCACATGACTAAACAGACACTTCTGGTTTTTGAATTTTTTTCCCCATTAACATTCGAAAACAAAATGGCGACGAAATAGATCGTTTGTTCGAGGGCTACATAAAAGCTCTTGCCGAAGAAAGAATTGGCCATTCCGCGATAATTAGAATGTGTAAAGAAAAAGGATCGACTGTCTCCAAGTTAACGATTTATTGTTTTGTCAATGAAAAATGAAAATCGCGAAGTTCCGATGTCAATGGGGTCAAATTCGAACGCCAATTGTCCCCCCCGCCCGTTTACAACAAAAGCGGTGGTGGACACGGTGAAGAGCCCAGTCTCCTGTGAGAATCCAGCAACACAAAGAACGATTACCAAACGTGTGGGTGTGTTGTCAGCAACTGTTAATCGCATCATAGCTAAAGATTTACATCTTGAAAGAGGCACAAGACCCGTTTTCATAAGCTCATGCCACGCCACATTGCTGAAATGATGACCAGCCGCCGGAATCTGTATGAGGACTACCTGGATAGTGACAATGAAGTACGTTGCTGCAGGGTGATTGTCAGGAAACGTGGCCAACACATCGAGAAATGGAATTTAATAGGATATATAGCTTTTCCAAAATCGATCAACAACCCTGAATCAACCCTATATATGCTGGCTCCTATCCAATGGCCTATTCAATTTCGTATTCCACGACATCGTCCTGCTGCTGCTAACCCTGGTTCTTGTCCTACATATAAATGGTGAAATCACGAGTAGTGTAGTAGGGCTTTGCGAGTCTCGTTTTTATTTTATTTTTTCGTGCTTATACAAACTTAACAGAGAAAGCTCGACACTGGCATTGTTCCTTTCGACTAATTTGAAGGTGGTGGTGGTAGTAGAAATGTCACTTCTTGAGATTTGTGAAGGAGCTACCTATTTTAATAATTTAATAAGCTGCCTATCAGGGATCTATAATGTACAGTCAAGGCTCCCACAGCTTTACTTCCATTCCGAAGAAAGGCGTGCGTAGATATTTCTCACCCAAAAAATTCCGAAGGTGTCGACCGGAATCGATATCGCGATCACGAGAAAAACACGCTATCCTTGTCACTATGTGTAAAAAGACCTATGCGTAGACCTATTCAACCAATCAGATGTGTTAATTGCGAGTTATCCACATTTAGATATTTAAATGGAAGTCAGTCAAATCGATAAACTCGAGAATGGCGCTGAAGGGCCGAAGCAACTTTTTTTAAATGCCCATTATATGTGAGCGTAAAAAGAAGTCTATCCGATTCAGTCTTCTAATGAAAGTATTTTTTTCTGCTCATCGGCATCATATTTTTTGTAATTGCCTATGAGGAGTCGTTTACTCGTGTCTGCATTGAGCCTCACAAATCGTTCGATTGGATAAGCTAAGCGTCTTTCGCGCGCGGCGATGCATTTTGCGCTCTGTGAAGCACGAGCACTCTGCATGGCTTTGACATTCAAAGAACTCTCAAACATGATTAATTGCAGGGCCCTAGTTACGGTTATAAACCCCCTGTAGGCTCCTCTGACCTCAGCTCAAAAGGCGCAATAAGTTACATAAAAAATAATTCTCTGTAAACACACCATGCTCATATTTTGGTTATTTTATTGACTTAAGAAGGGAGAATTGAAAGTGTGAAATTTGGAATTATTTTCATTTCAGTAAGTTATTTGTAAATGAAATTATTTCAAAAATGAAAACTTAAATAACATCATTTCTCTGAGTACTGTAATAATGTACACTAAATCTGACAATAATGTACACGAAGTCTGACGAGGATGTACTTCAGAGAAAAGTAAACAAGAAGGGGTCTGGCTTCTGTGGCATATTGGTGTTAGCACGTCGAGCTTGTTTATTGCACAAAATTCAAATTCCATTTATTGCAATTTAACAATTCCTGTCAAAACAAGCTTGTCGATCGGATAATCGATTTTTGTTGACTGAAAAAGTTGTTTTCCAAAAATGTAATTGAATATTTCCGGTAATCAATTGACTTTCTGTCTTCAGCTAAATATAGTCAAGCATATTGTAAAATAGCCCCGATATTTCTTGTATTCTGTGTGGTTGTTTCCCGCCAACAACTTGGAAATTTCGCAATTTCATACTTTTATTCATTCTGTTGTTGGCGACTGTCATGTGTGTCAAAAACAGAATGTTTTATCTAGGATCTACATACATGTATATGAATTCGATTATGTATTAATCGAAAGTGAAGGTACATTTTTTTTGTGGTCTGAATCAACTGTAGTTGATTGCCAGGAATTGAACCCGGCCCCGCCGAGCCACATTCACTCGCTAAACCAACTGGGCTACAACGAGTCGTATGTATACGGCCATTGTGTAGCACGAAAATGTATTTGTTTGAATTTCAGTTCTGAAAAACCGCAGGAAGACTAGCCCCGCACGGTCAGTCAACCGCACAACACATAAACCGCACCGGAATTTTAACCTAACTTAGTGTTTTCTCCGTTCTTTATGTGTTAATATAGGTACAACACCAACGCCACGATAAAATCGTCAAATGCAAATTACTCATTGCGATTGTATAACATGGGCGAATATAGAGCGAGCTCCTGGTTTACCAATTATGTCAAGCCAGCGATTCACGAGAGAGAGACAATCCGAGCCCGAAAGGTACACCTCCCAAAACTGGTGAAGACCTCATGTCCAGTGGTGGCCAGTTCACACGATCACACTAATGACCGGGTTGCCAAAGCGGGTGTTGGTCAGTTCACACGATCACACTAATGACCGGGTCAGTCAAACCGGGTTGCCAAAGCGGGTGTTTGTTCTGGCCAACCATAAATCGCTTTTAAATAAATCGTTCCCCTCGCACAGTACCTAAGCACCATGAGGGGACGTAACGCCTGTAGTTGATTTGGTGAAAAAATAGACTCAATTGTGAATGTGATAGTGTAGGCGACTTCTGCAAAACATTCTTGCGCATGCGTAGCTCACATACGGTGCTGCACATACAAAAATAGAATGGAATAGTGTAGTCAATACAAAATTTGGTTGGTTATTATTATTGATTATTATCACCATTATCACAGCCAATGATACAATTAATTTTTTTTAATGAACAAAAATGCTGCTCATCTCATTGTTGGAGCTGATTTAGAACCAAAATCAATTAAAGAAATTTAAAAATTTGCATTCAAATGAAAATTCTAAACTAAAATAATAAATAATCCTGAGTTAGCACATTCTTCAATTCCCAACAATGTTACCATGTTTTCCTTGAGCTCACTTTTGGTGAGCACGCTGGTATGCCTCCTGTTGGAAAAGCTGAAACTGCTGCTGCAGGAGGGGGTTCCAAGAACGCTGAAAAACGTAGGCCTATTCTATTACCGACTTAGCTAGGCTGAATGCAGCACACAGAGAGAGAATTGCGCAACAAAAACTTCTCTTGGTAAAAGCACGACTTTATTCCTGTGGCGCAATACAGAGTGACGACAGAAAGAAAACACCTTGATCGGTCGACAGCTCATAGCGAAGTAAATACAGAAAGGCAGAACAACTTCTGACCTTTCCTGGTGACGTGTGCACAGGTCGGCCAACCTGTGCACCTCACCACATTCGCCACCTAGTGGCTCCTGTGGTGATGGTGTG
>JAQGBY010002223.1:0-24135 GCA_034698785.1 Mycogona germanica
ACTCAGAATTTTGATTGAGAAAAAATATACAACTTCATCGATGTTTTTTTTTTTTTTTTTTTTTTTGGTCTTAGTGCTGTGCATTTTTGATTGCGCGCTCAATGTGGCAAATCGATCGTCATCTGGCAACGAGGAGAAAAAAACAAGCAACAGCACAGAAATGTTGACTAACTTACTTGACTAGTGTAAACTATAAAAATTGAAAGCGTACCAAACATTTGACAAATCGGCAGTGCTTTTTGAGAATGAATGTGCGTCGCTCGCAAAGGCAAAACATGATCTGCTGAACACGTTCAGCAAACTTATTCTCAATCACGAAACGCTAAGATTAGCTAGCTATCCTTTCAACGTGCAAGTTGAGATATGATGATAGGAGTGGAGGAGTCTGTTGCAATGTCGGTCTGATGGGCGGGGAGAAAGGGGTTGTGAGACGAAGGCACGCCGGTGAGGGTGGAGGCCATGTGTTCAGGAACTTTAGGGAGCAACAAATGCCACACGGCGCTCTCCTAGCGGGAGCCTCAATTCCGGTTGAGCACAGGGTGCTGCTCAAACCTCGCTCCGAACAGAACTAGCTTGCGCAAAAAATAAACCGAAATGGATGCAGTCCCAAAGGGTTTAAAAGACTAGTGTCTTTTGTAGTAAACTACAATTATTTGTCGAATAATGTTGTGCTTCTGCAGCAACGTCACCAAAGAAATCATTTTAAAGTACATTTTAACTAAAATAAACTTCTAGTATTCCCACAGAAGATAAAGAAATTGGGCAGCTTGGAGTTCGTCGTCCCTGTCAAAGCAAGTATCATCGATTCAAATTGACTCAAATATCGTGACGTTACTTGTTGATTGGACTTTCAATTTATGCCAATTCTACTGAAGTGGACTTCTGATGAATATAATAGTGTATACTAGCTCAAATAAATGGAAACTGTACCAAACAATTGACCGGGCATTCACGAATTGGGTGCTTAAATCTATTATTGGCATCTTTTAAACACCACAAAGAGCAAACTTTTGCTATTGCTAATATATTCGTATAACTATTTTTTAAACTCTGTAGTATAATGAATGCAACCAACCCCGTGATCGAGATTCTAGTACTGACCTACATTTGTGATTTTTCATGACTGCTTCTTAGGATTTAAACCAGTGCCAACACTGTTTTTAAGGACGACTGTCAAAACTCGAAAATATTAAAACTATCTGATATAACCGGTTGTAAATGGAGACTCGCCCGAAAACATGTGATTGCCGGGTCAGTGTTGTTCCGCACCAGTATTCAGACGTCCGAGCAGAAGAATTTTGATTATAGCTTGAACGTGACAGCTTGAGTGAGCGGACGGAAAAGGGGAGGAGGTTCCCAGAATACTAACCAGGTAAAGCATTACAGCCACACCCCAACACCGGTCAGGTCCACACGACACGCAGACCAAGACAAAAGAGGCAAATTTGGCACGTCGCTTTGATGCGTGCGTGTGGTGTTCCAACAGAAGGGGGTTTGTCCGTCGCCGCAGCCGATCGACGCAGAAAAGGCAGTGTCAAATACACAAAATCGTTGGGACGACGCTAAATCACAGATTCAGTCTTAATCCTTTTTTCCTCCGGGGACGACACCAACAAAAAACACAAAAAAAGCCTCCTAAAACAGCTGCGATGTCAAGAGTTCAGTTGCAGTACGCGACGAAAGACACGCCAACACACCACATTGACAAGTGTCTGAAATCGAAAATTGTACGCCAAAACTGTGACGTCACAGTGGCGACATTGGATTCCGTAGAGCACAACAACCGAGTGTCAACGGCGAGGATTACGGCGACGTCAGAGGAAAAAATACAATTCCACGGCTGTCAAACTCGTTTTCAGAGGTGTAACTGTTGCCACCCAGCCAAACTTCTCTCCCCGCAAACAGTCGCAAGAGACCGGTGGAGAACCTCCGAGCAATCTTCGTTACCGTTTGTTTAACGTTTGCTCTCGGAAATCGACACTTACATTTAAAACATAACACCGATCCCGATTTTAAACGCAAAAACAGCAGAATGTCACACGAAAATGAGGAAGAAAGCACACAATCCCACGTTGACCAAACACCGACAGTGGCAGCAGCCCAACAACTCAACACAACCAGGCACCAAGCGACGCAATGCGGTGCTCTGGAAAAAAGTCGTTCAGAACGAGTGTTGGGTGTGCTAGAAGAGATCGCGCGCACACACACACAACGGGGGCTGGGCTGCCCGCGTTTTCCTATGGCGCTGGGGCAGTGCGGAATTATTCGCGTAATATAAAGGGGGTCCAACTTTTGATGCAGCAGTGGCGGGTTCCAACAGTAGCAGCAGAAACAGCAGCAGCAGCAGCGTCGTTCCGACAATTCACAATCGATTTTTCCAGCAACGCCAGCCGCCTTTTCAGGATGCACGCGAAAAAATAAACGCCTTCTACTTGTTGGTCATTCGCTTGCACTTAATCGAGCGACGTCTTATATATATTTTTTTAATACTTTTACGCCCAAGTCATCCGGCTTTATTATCCGGTCGATTGTGACGGATAGTCTCAACAAGGCGGCTCGCGTTTTGATCCAGAGTTCCTTTTTGGGAGAAGACCGTTACTTTGCCCAACCAGACACACCTTGTCAAAACACTTCCAGTAATAAAAGAACTCTTTGCAGATCACCAAATTCGAAATAAAAGCCAAAACCTGAAGCATTCGTTAATAGTTTAAAACTATTCACGTTTTCGTTAGTGAACAAATTAGGATTTTAAAAGAAATAAATAAAAATTGAGCAAATGGGGATCGACGTGCCCTATATTAACAGAGCGACCACAGATCAAGCCCAATAAACTTGCAAACTTTTTTTTAAATACAATATTTATTGAATCTTCTTTACTGGAGTTTTTGACGTCTGATTGACGTCAATAAGTTAGTTAGCAGTCAAGTCAACGGCGAATTTCAACAGTAACAGAAACTCTCCCAACGAATCCAAGAAGTTCGTCTAATCCAACAATTCCTTGGGCCAATCCGAATCAAATTTGACAACAGTTCCGTTCCGTCTTATCCAACCGACAATTCCACAAACTCGCAGCACTCCGCGCGCGCACACACACACAAACACACAACCTGACTCGATAGGCAAAACCTTTTGCTCTTCCTGGGACGAAAACCAGAGCCGAAAACCGAGAAGCATAAACAACTAACCCCGGGACCGGAGTCTGAGAACAGCAAAGCGAAAAAAGGGGCAAGAAGAAAAAAAGAGCTGGAAAACCGAAAGAGGAGAAAAATAACCCCCGCTTGTTGCGCCCCCGGTTTGCTGCCGCGACCACACACACGCCACACTCTCGTCTGAGCCCGGAGAAAAACTATCGGAGAAACGCAGCGAGCGGATCTGAAAACTACTCCATCCCAAATCGGGCGCGCAGTTCCTGGAAACGCGCGCGTCTGCCAACCACACGGTCTCTGCCGTCTCGTTCTTTCTTCTATCTTGCTTTTTGCTTCACACCCCAATCATGCGCGCAACCAGTGCACACTCCGTAGTCAGTTAACTAACTAGTCAGTAAAGACCAGCAGAGACAGCACTACAGTCAAGATGAGCTTGAGACGTCCAGTCCTATAAATGCATTATGCCAAAAAGTTTTTAAAATCTGAATGAGGGGTGAGGGGACAATACTGAGACAGAAAAAACGTTACACCCAAAAGGCGCGTTCTGAAATCGAATTTGTTTCTCCTGTACATGCTTCCTGTCTGTGCATCACAGACAGGGCTGTCCCCTGGTGATGTTCGTGAGCATCAGTCGGTTTTGTTCAGAGGACTATCCAAGTAGCCTCGATAGTAGCTTACAGAATCGCCCCTCGTCACATTTGCAGTGATCAAATGAGCGCCACCTAGTGTGAAACCACAGCCCTCATAGTGAGTAGAAAGTAGATAAGGGGGGCAACAACAAACAGGTGGGGTTTGCTCTGGCTTTACGAAGCCCAGGTTTTATGGCGCAGAAAGCACGCTAGAGTCGGGACCAACTCAAATTGGCCATGACGTTGCAGGCCCCGGTGAGCGCGCAATAGGATCTGCAATACTGAACGGGGAGACTGAAAATAAAAATAATAATAAAAAAGTGTTTTTGTTGAAACGGCGTCCGGCGATTGGTGGAAAGCACCATTCGCTCCTGACGTCACTGTCAATTTAAGTTGGCGCCGATTAGTTCAGCTGAGGCTACATCAGAGCGGGTTCATTAGGGGATAGCGAAATGGAAGGGAGCGAAGCTACATGTAGTTTGTGTCGGGGCCAGGAATGGGTGAACTGAGACGGGAGGATGGGAGGACAGAACGGCGGCTCGTCATAAATATCATGGGGCCCCGAGAACCACCAAAAATTATTTTCATACGCAGTGACAAGAAACAAGACATGAATAAAAAGTTGCATTCCTGCTACTACTTTTTTTTAAATTGCGGAATTTAGCAATATTACTAGCGGTAAGATATTGACTTGTTTTACATTCGGGTTACCAGCCACCGGCGGGTGGAAGATGCTCAACTTGATTTTACAAGGACACAACACTTAAAACTACATGTAGAGTTCCTGAACCGCATCAACTTGTTCAAAGTAAATGATGGTCAAAAGACGATAGGAATTTAAATTATGGGTTCGAGCAACGGGGAAACTAGAACGAGTTTAGCAAATACAGGGTGCATCATTCTTTAGCTGTCTCAACAATTATCCCCGCTATTATTTCTGAGACAACAAAAACAGTTTGTGAGTATTGACAGAAATGTCCGGAGAAATATTTTAAAAAGTGAAATGTATTCTAACATCACCTGCCTGTGGCGTTTGACCACGTGGTTACTTCCCGCTCAAGCAGGCAAGCTCAAACTAAGAGAAAAGAATGCTCCAAAGGCCCGACAGGTGCCGTTCTTGGTTTATTAAATTACTCTTAAATTACTCCACAAGATTTTCCTTCTTCACCACACCAACCCGCTAAGACACCGAACACCTGAAAACTGCTTCAACCGTGGCCATTGACCACTTCCTTTTACCGGCGACTAACTATGCCGGTACAATTGAAGTGAGTCGGTAAAAACAAATTAAACTGTTTACCAGTCTTGTTGCAGTGATACGTGTAGCAATAAGATATGAATGGATGCATTCTTTTTTTTTATTTAAGAAAAATAAATAGGAGTATGCGCCGTGCGTACGTAACGTACATCTTTGGTCACACAACGATAGTTATGACCGGGGGCGGATTAGCCAATTAGGTATTCATAATAATGCCAACGAAATTTGGAAATAAAGAAAGCACAATTGCTTTCTTTGACCAACAAAAATGTATCGAATTGCAATGTTCAACAAATTGCTTTCCAAATTGACAGATCCAATTCCAGATTTGCTTCGTTTCGTTGGCCGTTCGACAAGAACAATCAGAATCTCAAATTAAGAGACTTAATATTTTCCACATTGTCAAATTAAGGAATATTTTAATACACGTAAATGAGATAACAATCAACGGCAGATGACAGGAAAGGCCACAAAATTAAGTTAGGATGAAAATAAACTGAATACATAAAAATCTTCGGTTTGGTCAGCATCCCCACACGCAACATCTCTGGCACATCCGGTTACCTGCGACAACGCCCTCTAGAGGAACCGCTAGGCTCTGGGCGAAACTAATCCATCCTGCATACATACATACGCCGAACGTGTAAAACGAACCAGGTTGCCCCCGTGCTAGGTACTACTAATATTGAACAATGGCCGCCATTGACAGCACCCAGCCCCCCTAGCAACAGGATTATTTCCGCCGGACGCATTTTTCTTTGCCAACAAGCTCTCGTCGGATTAGAAACGCTGCTGCCCATCCCCACCGGGATACAGAGATTATTCACGGCAAGATGCGCGTAACACAGCCCACATCGTCCTCCAACCATCAATATATACTCCCAACCGCTTGCAAAAAAACAAAATTAAAACAAAATTTAGACGATAAAAACGAGATCATTCTCTAGCCTGGATCAGTGAATAAATTGGAAACCTCAAAGTGACGACGTCCGAACTGTGTAACAAGACCAATTTCGCGGCAACTACTTTTGGCTTGTTAAAGTTGTTGGCAAGACGATGCTCTATGGTAGTCTCTCATTCCACTTTCGGTTGTTGCAACTTGTAGCGTCATTAACCCAATTGCTGCCGCTGGCGGCACTTTCGAATGAAAAGACGAACCATCGAAGCGAATATAGAAGTTCACAATTGCCACTCAAATTGAATGAGCCGGGTAGTAGATTGCAACGCCATCCAGTGATATGCAAAACGCGAGAGGTGCAACTTCCTCATGCATCCTTAACATTAGAGCAAAAATGAATTTTTCCGCGAAAGACGATTCGTTAATGTGATTGAAACTCCATACTACGAATATACAGCTACAAAGCAGGTAATGTTTTACTTTCTAAAAAGGCATGGGGAGGGGGTTGTTCTAATTGATTATAGTGGTTATAGTGGCATTGAGGATTGGTTGAAGTTTGTGAGCTACCATTCGCAGAGGCACCCTGCGAGAGGAAAGGGGGAAAATTTCACCTGTAAGATGGAAGAACTCACTTCGCTCCGACAATGCAATATCTTCCCACTCTCCCCTTATTTTCTTTCTCTCATCTGATCTGGTCTGGTCTCGAGCGCGGCAGACAACAAAAGGGAACCATTATAACTGCGGCTGCTAATAAAATGTCAGACGGCGCGTCCGCCAAGGTTGAATTAATTCATCACCCGGTAAACCTTGCTACAAGAAGCTACTTGGTCCCAACGCATAACATATGCAAACCACGCAATGCAACGGGCGACTATTACAGTCTGCGTGCCTCATTTTTTACACTTATTGTTTCACTAGCCGAAGACCAAACTCTTAAGACATGCGTTCATCTACCTATCTTTTAAACCGATTGTTTAGGGGGCTTACCAGCTTTTTCAGGCCTCCGTAATTTTTGCCTCTGACCTAGAATTTAGACCTAGGTACGAATCTATGACGTGTACCCGATAGCGTACACACAGGTCCTACATCATTTACTTCCATTTCGAAGTAGGAATTCCCGCCACCCGAAAAATTCCAAAAGACTCTTGCCGGGAATAGAACTCGCCATCACGGTTGCAGTAATCCAATGAACGCGCTAACCACTAAAGGGAATGTCTGAAGGAGAATGTTGAATGTCCAAAAAAAAAATTAAGTGCTTCTCTAGAGTGAATATACGAGACCAGTCTGAGGACAGTTTCGGTTCGACCAAAATATTAAATCCAAGTGTATCTGAAATAAAGGATAACAACGTTTAAATCAGTTTCGCAAATCTACAATTCCTTAATTTTTCCTGAAGATCAGATATAAACGTTCTTTATTGACGATCTTGTTTCAGACTCTTAGATTGCAGTCAAAGTCTATCCTATATTTTTGTTATTACTACTATCGGCTTCCTATCTAAGGTAGTGTGTCTGATTTCCAAACCGCCGCTTTTCATCCGCCGATCACATGCACACTCCTAAATTGAATTTCTAGACAGGAGCTCGGCTAGCCGAACAACCAAAAACCTGTGACCAGTCTCGGCCAATTGATCACCTTGAAAAGTAGGCAGGGAAGAAGAATAGGAAGGTTTAAAAAAAATACCACCACCATCACCAATCGCGATTTGTGGAAGGTCACGGCACGGTCACACGCCTCCGCTAAGGTGCTTGCGTCGCAGCTGCCTAGCAGGAGAAACAGTTTGTTCGAATGAGGAGGAGGGGAAGGGCGAATGGAGCGAACCCGACAGTGCCAAACAGCAACAAAAAATAAATAAATAAACATAAAAACCCGAAGTCACCCGCGCGAACATCCGTCCAATTAAGACATCTGGTCGGACATGGGTATACCTCGTACAGGGCGCCTTTTAACAGTCACAGCGCAATCACAACTTAGCGAAACATGGGCGGTCCGACAAAAAATGTTTTGGATTACTTACGACATTAACCATTAAATTTAACTTCCTTTCTACTGGTTTTCCTGAATTACGTCTTCAGATTATATTCAACAAATGGGCACACCTAACTTAACGACCTTAGCCATTCATGGTCGCTCATGGGTTCTTGATTTCCACCGGATAAAGGTATTTTTGACCCGCCTTTAAGCTCTACAGTTCAAATAGCTCAACAACCAGTCACTTGCAAAAAAACCAACGTTTAACAACGCCACATGCATTTGCTTCGGTCAGCAATGCACTTTAACAACCGATAATTCGTATTTGGTCGTTCGCATTTTTAACACATTTCCTCCACCAGGTAGCTTGAAAAGCAATTTTGATCTGAACTGCTAATAGATGAATTGGAATTGTAGGCTGTTGCGGCCCCCAATCACCACAGCATAGCCCAAACCCCCGGCCGTCGGGGTTTACAGTCAGCCTCCCCCCCCCCCAACAACAGTTTCGCCCGTCCAAAATTGGAACCAGGCTCCCCCGGCCCCACCAGTCCCATGTGGAACGAGCCACGCCTTCTCTCGGCGGATTCGGAACCGAAAAATCCATTTCGGTAAACGGGAAAGGGGGAGGGGTGCGAGTGCGGGATGGTCGACGGGAAGAGAATGCGAATTTATATCCGTTCCTGTCGGGCGTCCAGATTTGCATACGCTAATGGGCATTCCGACGTGACGCCGTAAACGCAGCAAACAATTATCAAAGCAGACAAAAGGGGGGCTGGTGAACACGTGTTGCACAGGTGGTGCCAGATACCCAATGTCGAAATTCCCCGTCCACGGCAACACACAAATGAAATAATGCAGTTGCAGAAATTGCTGCACTGCGGTATAACAATTGTATTAACATTGCAACAAAACCAGGCAACTTCCTACATAGACTGGAAATATGTAGGATTTTCTTTAACGTTTCTTCCACTAGAAGAGTCCAGACATCAGAACTCTGGAAAAAGTAGCAAAACCTTGTGTACCAATTTTGGCAAGACCACAAGAACGTTATCGTTCTCAGTTGGCCAAAGAACATTAGTTCCGCAACTTGCCAAAGACACCTCGCGACACTCCTTGGCACCTGAAAGCGCACGGTGTGTTTAGTCTCCCCCTCACCCACCCAGTGTCAACGAACCATTATCCCGACACCAGAGTTGCCACATGTTTTATATAGCCGCAATTCAAATACCTAATCGAACAAAGACGCGGTATCAACATGTAATCTTCACTAACGTCTGGACATTTTTTTTTAAAAACTGTTTCGAACCAACGTCTGTCCACGAAGTCGTTAAATTCAAATGCACGTTTACTTTCAATGAAATCTTCAATTTCGATTACATTTGTTTGGCGCAACGTTGAGTCGAGGAGCAACGATGTTCAAGACAATCACAGGAGGCATCCCGCAACCAAAAGCTACGAAGAAAAGGACGACAAAAACTCGTGACACATTAACAAGTGATAAATGCTCTTTGTTCTTCGCTTTTCGCCACTGGAGCGTACTCGATCGACTTCACCGACTATAGCGGGCAATTTTATGAATGTGACTTTCTGGGAAGTCTGAAGGACGAGCTGGATCCAACCTTGAACACACGCCAGAGAAAAATTAAAAGTAAAATAAAAATATGCCCACAAAAAACCTTGCGGTTTGTTGTATGATTTGTAATATAGCTTTGTGGCGTAAAAATTGAGATTTTTTTATATTTTACTCACTGAAGTGACGGATCACAACAGGAGATTCTGTACCCCTCTCAGTGCTTAGGCACTATGTGAGAAGCACCAGTACCCCTAGGCAAAGCCCGCACCGGGAATCGAACCCGGGACAGCCGAGCCACAGTCAGTCGCTAGACCAACTGGGGTACGACGAGTCGTGCAGCCCCATCGATTTAGACCACTGCTTCTGACGTCACCACTATTATTTTTTATTGTATAAGAAAAGCATCCTTCTGGACAAATATGTTAAGGGGCACCAACTTCGAAGTTTCTTGGGGCTACAGATAGGTGCCGTCGGGGGGCAAAACTGAGAAATGGCGTCCGCCCTTAGCTTTATTGCTAGCAGTGCGAGCGTGGCGTGTCATCGCCAATTCATAAGAGTTGGCCCCGGAGGTTTGGTGCCGGCGCTGAACGAAGCAGCAAGCACACTAGTCCGGCGAAGTCAATCAGTACTACATTATGCAGTCATTCGTCCAGCGAAGACGGTGGAGATGGTGGTGGCGGCGGCGGCGGCAGTAGTCAGTCGGTCGCGGGTAGGACCAGACTATAAACGTGCCAGGCCACATAAATCGATAAACCCTATTTTTTTTCTCGCCCTCCTACACTTCTCCAGTCACTCCCTCGGGGGCAGCGCTTTCGTTTTTTTTTCCTTCGTCCTTTTCGTTAGTCAGAACACCCAAGGTTACGCACGCCATATGCAAATAACGCTAGTTTGGATGACGCGGGCGGGCGCAAACTGGGAAACAAGCCGCGATGTTGGCTCGTCCTAGGCAGAACATCAACTTGCACGACTTCAAATAAAACAATTCACAAAAACCGTTTCAATATTCTTTTTAGCATGCCCTTCCCTTGCCACTCTGTTCAGCTGCAGGTACACTACATCATCGTTGGCCCCCACAAACGATATTTGCCACGAGCCGCCGTTCATAGCACTAATTAAAAAAATCCAAACACAATACCGAATTCAAAATGTGTGCTGCGTTAAAACCAGCTTTCAAATTTCAAAATTAAGAGTCGCGGTCAACACAAACATTTTCCTTTGCATTGATGCAGACATTCGCCATCAGAGGGCCACTGTGAAACCAAACTAATGTTTAAAAAGACCCGAAATACGAACACATCAAATTTACGTTTTTTAAAAAGCTGCATAAGGTTCACTATCTCCAAACAATGATCCTATATTTTTTTTTATTCCTACAGTCTACTTTCACATCTATTTTGGATTGAAAATCATGTCGCCTAAACATACTTGACAACACACGCACACGCGTTTTTGGACGTGCTCAAACATCTCCCTTTCGCAGGTGATTTCAAATTCCTTTGAAATAAAGGGCACGTTTGCCTTCTTTGGCGAAACTCGTTCTATCAGATACCGAGGAAACTTAAAAAAGGTTCCAACGCCCGCTCTTCAACGAACTTCGAATTTGACAATGTGATTTTGGCCCCCTCTGGAACCAACGGGCTCCCGACACGAAAACGTTGCCACCTACGCTGACACAATATTATAGGGGTTACGGTGGCAGGATAAAGGTGGCGGTAGTGGCGTTCGGAAGGACGTTTGAAGGGGGGGATGGGGAGCGAGAGGGGGTGTATAGAGATAACCAACGCGCAGCGAGCAAAGTTTTGATATCAGCATCTCATACATAATACATTATTACATTAGAGGCCTATCAGTTATAGGTGTCAGGTGTCAACGTGATGCATCGTGAGGGGATTTTTTCCCCATATTCTCCCTTTTCCCGTCCACCCCCCCCCCCCCCCACTCTCCTCGCTATGCACGCACTGCTGGCATTGTGATTTTGGTGGCGGCGTCGGTGGCGTTGGGCACGCTCGACTCAGTTTGTTGATGGCGCTTAGGGACCAGAGCTCCGTAATTAACGCATGCGCGTCGACGTGGATTTCAACCTCGATTACTTTCCCGTGCCATTTTAGAGTTTCCCCGGTCTATGTATATTTTGACGACCACCTTTTTCGAAAAACCAACCGAAGTGTCGTGTGGAGCACAGAGTGTTGGCGTGTCCAACAACTACTACGGCCGTGCTCGTGAGTTCAATTCCCGACAAAGATAAATTTCAAGGGCGCCTTTCTCGAAATGAAGCCGTGGTATTGGTGTCTGTACTATGTAATTATTCAGGCCCATGTTAAATACTCCTTCCTATCTCAATGTGTGATCAAGGTCAGGCGAAATAGTCCAATTTCATTTTTTTTTATTGGACCGGTGTTCGCTTATAAATACGTAAACGGAAGTGAGCGGTAACGCGCCTGGAATAAGGGGTTGGGGCAACTTGATTGCGCCAAGTCGAGTTGCAGCAGCCCGCCTCTAGATGGCGGTCTCTCACTCGGGGAGGAGCTCCATCCACAAAAGCTGAACACATTTTCGATCGATTGAAGGCAGGGCCGCAAGAACCTCCGTTCGATTTGGTTGCGCTCAGGGAAGACCATAAAAGATTTACTAAAAATGTCCAAAGTCCGAAAGGCAATAAATGACTGATAGTTTGATGATCAAGTTGCAGAAAAATAATGCGTGCATGCAAACACGATAGATACACCAGCACATTCAACATGAAATTTAATGCAACAAAAGCATTATTCTCCACATGCATTTCTCGCAACCAACCTACTACCCTCGTCCGGTCTGTCCCGGGCGCAACCCCCATTTTTAACCAAACCTATATTTACACATCACATTCCAACCAACATGGACGTTGTTGGCCGAGCCAAAATTGAAGAAAACTAGTTCATTTAGCGTTTCGAGATTGTGGAACAAGCGCGTACACATACACGACAATTTGCTTACAGTAGTATAGGAGACCACTCATTTTATCAAAGACAAAAAAAAACAGCATCCAACCCGAATGAATGAATTCTTCCTATATTTTACGTCACACGAACAGGCGCGCTTTTGACAAACAGCTAGCAGTAAACGCCATCTTCGAACTGCAGAGTAAGTAATACTTCATCAACTCATATGCACTTATCTCCAGTTCTCCTTTCCCCCTCCGATCATACATTTTTTTACCGGTATGGCAGTTATTTAACCCGCACAAAACGACGAGTTTCCGTCAACCACTCGGTACATCTCTACTCCCCCGAATAGCCGTATAACATAGCACATTTGAGTTTTCCTTTCCTTTTGCATTTTTTGTTGTTGCTTAGTGTGCATTTGTGCCACCAACGACGTTTAGAATCTGGCAATTGCCAAAAAAAATAACTGGTTAAAAAAGGGCATATACAGGGTGGTATTTATAGAAGATATTTGCCAGCACGGAATTGATAACAAGTTTCAAGCTGAATTTTACAAAATAAAGCATACACGGTTGTCCCGTCACACAACAAGCAGATGATTAATCAAGTTTCTGATCGTGCCCACTCAAGAGGAAACAATTTCTAAAAAATCTCTGACTAGCTGTGTTGACCCAGACAACAATCGCGGGTTATCACAACACATCCCAACTGACTCAACCGAGTCAGATAGCACTCGAATGGGACTTCCGCTATTCAAATGCAGGCATGATGAATGCAGCACAAAACCACGGCGCACTGCTGAGCACCACGAATACCGAGGAAGGGGTCACGTGACCCGCGGGGGTTGGATTGGGTGTGGCGCCCCCGGGGGAAATTTCGACGGCAGCGCCTCCTGCCCAACGAGCAACAGGTTACGAATGCCATCAAAATAATGCTCGGCAGCCAGCGTCTTTCGACCATGGGCAGATGCCATAAATTCGTTCCTGAGACCCGGATCAGGATATTATACAACGTTTTACAACACACAACTACGTGTATTTGGCACGACGGAAAATTCGCGTACGAGAAACATTTTCTATGTTGTCGGGAATGTGGTTAAGGACTTCCGCGCGTTCGCAATGATTGATCGTGATGAATAAATAAATAAATCCAAATAAGGCCCTAGCAAAAGCTTCTTTCTCCAGCAGTTAATTCAAATCGACAGTCCAAATCTGAAGTGATACAGCGAACTGATATTACAGGACACTTCTCTGGTGCACACACTGGAACAGAAAGGCGTACTCAATCGATCTGGAAACCCCAATCTGAATCAACTGCCATTTAAATATTTTTAAAGAACATCAACACATTGGCCAACTTCAACCGGACTAATGTTAGATTTGGCAATAAACCACCGACAAGATTCTCATTAGACAAGCGGAAAATCCCAGACATGTAGTGCTAATGTGAATGACTCATAATAAATTGAGAAAAGTAAACACCAGACACAGACCAACGTCCGAATTGTCCGATAGCCATCAAACTTTCCGAGTAATTCGCCGTAAGTGACGGGGATATCATATAACTAACTCTCCGCATACATCTGTCATGATTTGCGCGCCGAATCCTAAATGCTAATTTGACACCAACCAGACCCCGTGCACCTCATGAAGCAACACCACCACCAGACCAGCACTGGGTACAGCGCAACTTAATACGGACAAACACAAAAGCAGAAATACCATCTCGACCCCGAGCATTGTTCAACGAGACCTTCACTCGAGCATAATGGGCTGAAAACACACGCGGGCACGCCTCATGATATTCTATGGCCCGGATTATTATCTTGCAAGACTTCCCATAGTGGCTCAAAGACAATCCCCACTTCTAAAGATAAGAACGCTAGCGCGGCGCTTCTCAATCTTGGGTACGTCACCGTTGGATAACCCCCTCCTCTCCTCACTATCACTCGTTAATCTTAATTTATATTACAGTTCCACCCACGCCACAATCCGCACACCCCCAAACCGTGAAGCCCCCAGTCCCTTCCCTGGCACGAACATTTTATTTCTCGGCTCGACAATTTTATAGTGATCGAGAAAATGGCGTGGCAACAATTAAGCGTCGGTTTTATGACCGAATAACGCGTGAGATTAAAATGCCTCACGCCCAGACCAATTGAAACGAGAGCTTTGAAGCTTGGGCAGTGTCAGGTTCGCACCAACAAAATCGGATCAGACTTGACCAAAACATGGCTTTTAAAAAAATTATTTCAGACTTTTAGACGTCACCAAAATGCAGATTAAACATTTAACACCTTAACTCGAACCAGCGACCAGTGTCTTATGAATTTAAGATTAGCTAATTTAGCAGATTGGCTGTTTTAATTCATTTGATGTTTATCACTGAATATAGAATAAGTTACCACTCCAGGGGCAGTCTAAAAATTGGCATTTTCGGAATGCCCAATTACAATTGCAAATGTACATTGCTTTGTTCTAACTGTAATTTAAGTGGAAGCGCGTGTGTAAGACCAAAACAAGGGGAGACCGGCTAATCGTTGGAGACGCACTCTTAATTGCAATACGCGCAACACATCTTCCCTAGGCAATTGAAACAAAAGGAAACAATACCGAGAACCGTTCCAATAAAACGTGATGCAAGCACATCGTATCACAAACCCTGAATTAAATACTACTGCGATTTTGCAATATACACAGCATAGTTGAACACGATCGATCATTATAAGTTTGGCGCCATAGAAATGTCATTTTTATTCGCACAGACACCTGAAATATTTTCCCTGAAATCCCCAACGTGTTCATATAACTGTCAAAAGACACAATGGTAGTTCCGTGGAGCCAAACGTGAAATGATAGACTGTGCCAACTTAATTGGAACCTAGTTATTATTGTATCGGATTGAAAACCTCTTAAGAATAAACTTGTTGGTCTCGTCTTGAGATGACTAATCTACGTGTTTGCAGATTTCGTTTCTAGATGCATTAACTATCTTTCCAAATAAAATATTTGGACTAGTTAAGACGTCGGGTCTCCATAGTATATTATAATCGATTGTCCAAGCACCCAAAACCAATGGTAAAACTCCGTGACGAGAGATGTGCCACGGCGTCAGTCGCACAACGATGACAGCCATTAGAGGTGGGTCGAACGAATTTAAATTGAAATCGATGCCGGGGCTATATTTGTCCTCTGAATATATTGCGTGCAGTGAGTGAGTGCGTCAAGAGAAAGCTCGCTGCAGCAATACGCAGCCAAACTCGTAGTTCGGCATCGGCATTTAATTAAAATGGTATTAGTGAGAGCAAGAATCGTGGGAGGTGGCCGAGAGTTCATTACATGTGTTTTTTGTAGACATTATCCCCGACTAACTACACTCGTTACCGTTTTTCAACAATACGCGCTTCTATGCGAACAAAAACTAAAGAGCAAAAAGAAAAGGAAAAAAAAGAAAACCGATAGAAATGAACACAAGGCAATTATAAATTCAATTAGTCGCCAAACGTGCTCTCAGCTACATACAGCATTTCTTGTAGTCTCCAAAAACGTAGATATTAAAAGTCACCAAGACGAGACCAACTAAATTGTTAATTGGCGATATCGCGATAAAATAACAGAAAAGCTGTCTCATATGGGCTGAGACACCCGGCAATAACAGTGTCTCCTGAAAAAATTCCTTGCACTTCAGCAGTTCTAGAATATTCTCGACAAATATGATCCATCTGACAGGAAAAAATACCAAATGTTTGCAATATCACCTGTATGCAATTAGAAATTATCGAAACATAAGGTATTTTGTTTTGCTGTTAAGCACATTCATAAGAAAAACTAAGCTCGGGTGTTGGGAACAAATAACGGTACCAAAAGAAAATCAAGATTCGGTCTGTTTATTTTTTTTTATGTGGCCACCACACACGACACAGAAATTACATAACATGTAGATGAGAGAGAATGCGTAACAAAACCTTCAGACAAGTAAGTGCAAGTGACAATATCTATCGACAGGAAGCGGGTTGACTCAGGCATACATTTTAGATCAGGCCACCGCCACCACCGCCGCCGACCAAAATTCCAGGTAAACACTGCGTGACTGGTTTGCCCACATTTTTTATACATTTCGCTACGGGCCGACGGTGACGTGATCAAGAGAAAGGAGCGGACTGAGGTTGGGCACGTCGGTTCATTCAACTCGGACCAGCGATTCATTGGAGGGCAGCAAAGTCAAGGCGCCGCCGGATCAGACACAAAAGGGAATGTCGGGGACGTCATTCATTTCGCCTTCACCTACCAACCAAATCGAGACTGCTTTTGATCTTATTTACAGACACAACCAGTTTTGTCCCAAGGACAACAGCTTTTGTTGATTCACATCGCCTGGTAACTGGAGAATAAAGGACGGAAGATAGGGATGGGCGGTATACAAATATTTGAATAGGTTTCAGAAAACCTACAGATATCAGTTGGTCGTGACCAACCCAACATCTTAAAATCTCAGTGAACACATGGGCCACCTTTCCATAATAGGCCAAACCACGGCCTCATTAGGCGATTGCACATTAAAGTGTAAGTACAATAATACAACACACCGGGGACAGAACCCGGGACACGAATCTCATCCCAAGCCAGCCCCAACATCAACAGGACGAACGACGGAGTCACTTCAACTTATTGACAGACACCAATCATTTGTACAACCATAAAAAAGAATAACCCACTCTTCAACAGGAGGGGTAAAAAAGGGACATCCGCTGTAAATCAATCGACAGGAGCACGCAGACACCCCCGCGCGCCCATGTGCGCCAAAAACACGGTGACCGTCATCACGCTCACTCGTCGGAGAGCGTGTCCCGATGACGGCATCCGTCATTACCGCTCGGGGAGGCGGGTCTCTGAACACTCACCCAAAAAAAAAGTGACGCGGGGCGGGACGCTCTGCTGACAAGTCCGTGTATGATCAGTGTCTCCGCAGAAACTACCTGATCTGGGGCAATCCGTAAATTCACGTACACCGTAGTGCGGCTAAACTGATTATATCGAGAAATCAACATTGTTATATAGCATACAGACAACCAGGTATCACTTAAGTGGCGCTCGTTTCGTCACTAATGTCACTAGTGACGCTTATTAGTCCGCCAAACCAGTTGTGCCCTGGGATCGCTGAATGGGATATGATCGTTCAAACAAATCGTATAAGTGCCATTTCTGATCATCTACTGTAAAGGCATCTTGAAAGCTACCAGACGGGCATGCACAAAGGAAATATAAATCCATTCATGCATCCCGTCTGAATGACATCTGACCATTGAATTGAGACAGGAAAACATTTGACTCAATATGCGATATTTTTCATTCATCTACCTCGAGTCAGTTCCGCTGAAATCAGGCAATTGCCCCGATAATACCTAGACACAACAAGTTCCGGGAACTTCTTTTTTCTTAAATTTAATTTTCTCTCCAAGCAGCTGTTCTTTGTTTATTTGGGTAGACAATGCACATATAGCACCATCATATTTACGACCGCGAAAATTGGACTCAACTTAATATAACGGGAGAAAAAAGGAATTTTTGGAATCGGCGCCTGGCACCCCCCCCCTTCCCTCAACCTCCAGGAACCAACAAAAAATGAGGGTGGCAAATTGAAAAGCACGGCACGTACTTTGGAAGCCCAACAAGCAGACGGGCGCCCGAAAATACGTTTTGCCGCAAATGTTGTCAACTTAAACGCGAGCTCGCGACAAGGAGCGACCCTACCCCAACAACAAAAAAACACTGAATAACATTTTGCCTTTTTATGCGATTTGATGCCCTCTTTTTTCACCAACGTCACGCCGCCGGTTTCTGGCCTTTCGAGCGTTTCACATATATATTTTTTTCTTTTGCACTTTTAGCGCCCGGCTAATATATTCAGGCTGCGCTAGTTCAGCCCCTTTACACTCGCATGACGAACAGATAACGTTTTGTCGCTTGATACGTCCAACTCTGTTCGGGGGAAGAGACTAAACTTGGAAAGAGGGTTTGCCGGAGTCATAACGAAATTTAACCGGGGGCAAATTGTTCCCATATCAGAAATTCTCTGTACAACTGAGGCTGGTGCTAAACCTAATTTTTTTAAAAATTGCATACACCTACCTCTATAAATGATCAAAGATCTATGGAATCAAAATCAATGATTTTTTAACCATTCATTCAATCAAAAGTCCTGCCAAGCTAAATTGATGTGACCTAAATTCCAAAACCAGATCCTTATTCCAATGGGGGTCGGAAGGACCAACAAATAGCGTTCAATTTTAAAAGAATAATGGTTCGTATTATCTTTTATTCTTTTAAGACTAACTGTCTGAAAATTAAAATACACAAGAGAAAAATGTTTCCATTCCAAAACTGTCAGCGCCAAAAAGTACTGTGCCGATGAATAACACTATATCATCGATATATTCGGCAGGAAAATTGGGTAGTCAATAGCGCTGAAGTAGAGCAGCATTTGATATTGTCGCCATAAAAGTATGCAGCCATGTGGTTGGGTCATATTTTTTTAAACAGGCAATGAAAACGAAATGGCTTAAAAAGACAGTGGCAAGTGTGTGATCGTGTGGGGTAGATCAAAAACTGGGTCATAGAGCGGAATATACATGGGCCTGCGGCAGGCATTTTTTTTTTTATCCTCCTGGGACACTAAATCTATTGTTTTAGAACTTTCCTTGGATTTTACTACGCTTAGACCCAGTCAGCCATGTTGATTAACGAATACACTCTTAATGTTACAAGAACGGCCTTTCAGATCACTGTAGTCACTGTGCCTATCTTGGTGCTTAGGCACTATGCGAGGAGCACATTTTGATCAGTACCCCGGGGATAGAAATTTTTAAGCCCCATCGCCGCGAATCGAACCCGGGACCGCCGAGCCAAGTCAAGTCGTACTGAATAA
This sequence comes from Mycogona germanica, assembly GCA_034698785.1. Classification (NCBI taxonomy): domain Eukaryota; kingdom Metazoa; phylum Arthropoda; class Diplopoda; order Chordeumatida; family Chordeumatidae; genus Mycogona; species Mycogona germanica. The sequence goes on from JAQGBY010002223.1 coordinate 19,321, forward strand.
GTGAAAGCGACTGAATAAAATAAGTTTTAATATCTCACATTATCGTTGAAGAGTCCATTCAAAGAGTATCTTTATCAAGGCAATATCTTTACTTGAAATGAAGTCTAACGAGTATAACAGTTGTGTCCAATTATCGACATAAACACTGAAGCATTTTTGCTTGCCCGATAACTCTTGTTAGGTCAAAACATAACCTTTGTGAGAAGGCGATAACTAGCGAATACATGAATGACAAGCTACAATTGTTCAGGCTTACATTCACTGTAACATTATACTGAAAAAATATTGCGTCTAGGCACTGCAGTCAAACATTTCTTGGTTTGAATTTCAGTAGTCAATGTATCGCAGAGCTCAAAATTAAATCACTAATTAAGAATGTCTGAGGGTGCGGCATCTACAGTTGGCTTCGACAAGTGAAAGCCATTTCATGTTACCAGAATCAAATCTGAACTGTAGAAGCCGGACCCAGGAGCGTCCAATCTTTGCCCTGTTCCCAGAATGATTTCGGGAGAGGCCGCAGAACCCAGGAGCTTAAACGATGAGACGGAGGTCGAACGGCCTTTCCACGAATTGCACCCAGCGTCGCCGTCGTCGCGCGGTTTTACGAATCCCACCGCTTCAGATTTTACGCCTAAACGATTCTGACGACTGTAATTTCCACTCGAACCGCCAGTAGTAGTACATATAGCACGGCCACACTTGCACCAAGTTCGTTCACTACTTCCCCCACATTCCCCTCAGCACAGAGGAAATAAACGCGCTGAAAATACACACGTATTGTTGTTGCAGTTGCAGCACAAAGAACTCGAGACCCTTGCACACACACGATTGAACCTTTTGGAATTTTCCTCCATGGAAAGATAGTCACTTTGTTTTGGTCCAATCACGTACATGCGATGGACGCAGTTATTTCCAAACGCTAGATATTTATTTACATGTGTTGAGACAGAATGATATTTTCATGGAGCCAAACGTATAACGATCAAGAAAGTAACCCGCCGCATTAGTTGTGTTGAGCAGTTAGTCTAGTACAGTGTAAAACCGGAAGCTTGGGATCTGGTCTGAATATTAACATTAAAAACTACACTATTTGGCGTCTTCCTCCTCTCACATAATATTCTAATCTGCTGCCAATCTGGGAACGCCTGATTCAATGGTCACAGGAACGTTCCAACTTCCTCTTTTAAAAAGGGAGCACATTGATTAAGTAGTGACTCGGCGGTTGGCTTTTTAATCGGTTATACTATTTACCGAATAAAACATTCCACATCTGTTTATATAATAGTGTGTGCAAGTAGTTGGCAGGCATCTATTTGTTCAGCGGTTGATTGCGTTTTGCGGCGATTAATCCAGGGATCTTGCACACGCTTCACCGCTACAGACGCCACACACGACAACCCAATTATCCTCTTTATTTTTTATTTTGAAAAAAAAAAGATAAATTCAGCTCTCTTGCGGAGCGAACCGCCGACGCCTAATCCGTCCCCACCACAATTTGCATACCTTGACTTATTTGCCTAACTTTTTTTCACTTTTCTCCAGCAACTTCAATTTCCATAGCAAACGCGTTCACCGCGTATTCAGTTCCCTAGTGGCGGCTCGTCCTTTAATTTCAGAGGGGCCGTTCCTCAACAACAGCAAATGGTATGGCGTCTACGAAATCCTCAATTCCAGAAAAACGTTTTTAAAGTGTGCTTTGAAATATGAATAATCCGTGTATGTTTACTCCTTTGTATCATAAAACCTACCCAATGCACACAGGATTACAGATTATACGGAGTTCACACTGAAAGTGCGTGCCCCTTTCACAAGGTGAACAGTCTTAAAAAAAAACACAATGTAGGGAGGAATGAGGCGATATTATCGAAAGTGTCCTAACCGATCAAACATTTTTCAAAAATTTCCCCATAATATCTCAAAAATTCAAAACACAATTACATAACTAGTCTCGTAAAATACGATCACAAGCCGCCGTAGCAACAGCAGAACAGAAACAACTTTCCTTCAGCAGACAACTCTACGGCCCAAGGGGCCACCCAACAATCAACAATTTGCGAGTTGGCGAGCGCAAAGTAATATGCCAACTGGAAAAGGAAGCAAATGTCTCAAAAACATTTTAGACGGAAACCGGTTTATAGAAGACCAGCCGGATTTAAATAACAAATCGTCAACCAAAGCCTAAAATATCCAAAATGAAAATTAATTCAGTCGGGAGGGAGTGAAATCAATTTTCACAAAAGTCGTTCTAGGAATTAATTGGATGCGAGATTGCGAAAAATTTCGGGGAAATGTCTGAATGTGGAGATCCAATAAGATTTTTTAACCAACATCAGAACTGGAAACATTGACCACCCCCACCACTTACTCCAGGAATTTGAACTTTCTTATTTGCGTGTTCAATTCGTGCTGGTAACAGCGGGAACACTGCAGTTTCATTCCAGTAGATAGAGTAAACCAATTTAAATATCCATGACAAAAGGGATTTCTAAAATAAATAAAAATGCTTCGCCACCTCCACCGAATTTCCCCACCCCACCCCAGAAAGAGAAAATAAGAGGCGAGGGTGGTGGAGGGGGAGTACGTTGATATTGAAACGAGTAAGCGCATCGAAGCAATATATTCGCAGGTACACACTGCGACATCACGTCATGTTAAACCACATCGCCATGGCGGGGCCTGAAACAATATTTGATCGCCGCGCCGACCGTGACTCGGGGAAACGCACTCCATCGAGCATGACGTCGGCAGCCGAAATTATACGCGCCGTCAATGCGTGGCGACACCAAGCGAGCGTCCCGCGCAACATGGAAAGTTTATTACTATATTGTTTATTTTGTGCCACGCCCATAGCAAAAAAATGCCCCTTCCGCTTCACCCCTTGAGAAACTTTTAAACAAACAACTCCCCGAAATTTGACAGAACTGCATTCAGAAAAGCAATTTACAATAGGGGACCTGGTGAAAATGTGTCCCTCATAGTGTCTAAGCACCAAGAGGGGTACAGAAAATCCTGTATTGATATACCATACATACCTACAGCTAGATATAAAATAAAATAGATTTTAAAAAAACGGCGAGACAAATTTATGAGCAATTCGTAGCGATATCTCCCCCAGCATTTTTAAATCATTTGCGGCACCCGCAATTGATTTTAGGAATTTGAACTACACTATAAAAAAATCACAATGGGAAATTCGAAACTGGTTAAGCCCCATTACACCACTCATTTTCACGCTCTGGTCCATGAAAATGTCATTATTTTGTCCTAATGACCACGCTGGAGATTTTAAACTTGCGTGATTGACCAAAACAAATTTCATTTCCCATGGAGCAAAACGTGAAATTACTCCTAGTGTAAATGAAGCTTTCGTGTCTCAATCGCTTTATTACTGAAGCATCATCGGGTGATCAAGCGCATCCAAGGTCAACGAAAGGCTAGGCCGATGTTCTGAGTTAGGGCGGTGACCCGTGTGCCATCTCGACCGCACATCCGGTGGCGACGAGTGTTGGTGGAGCGCAGTTGCTGGAGGGGAGGGGAGGGGGGAGCGTAAACTAAGCGTGGGCGGCCAGACGGAATTATTTCGGACGAGCTTCAGGTTCAAAGTGAACTAAAACCAGCCAATAAAGCATTTCGCAGAACTGTTTAAACCCACAGAGAGCGGCCAACGATCCAGTTTCGTCAAAACAACTCACAATCAACGTCAACGAAAATACGCGATATGGGCAGCAGGCCAGGGCATACCCGGTAATGAAATACATCAATTAGTATGGTCAAATTTTCGTTAAACGGACGCAGTTAGTTATTTATGATCATAGTTAATAAACCCTAGCCATGAATTTCGACAACGCAAATGAAGATTTGATCCAATGAAGTTGACATATCGAACCACAACAAATTTGCGAGCATCGCGATTTTAAAATCTGAAAATCTCTTGTTAGTTTTTTGTATGAAAATATATATATCGGGAGACGAATATTTGTAGCAGTCAAGGGAAACCTCCGCCCCCTGTCCAGACAAAAAGATCGGTCACCACTACCACAGGAATTTTTATCGGCCTCCGCAAGCAGGTGGACGTCCAGGGGGACGACGTCGTCGACGACACAGACACACTGGGACGCATCTGCGTCATCACCACCACACATGTATTATTACGAGGCGGCTGTGCCAGCCCTTGACCGGTTACCATGGTTACGCGGCGGCACAGACGCGTGTTCATCCGCCGTCTCGAGGAATTAAATTTTGAGAGGATTGTCGATCCCGCCACCACCTGTCCAGTAAAACCCCAACATCAAAACAAATTAAACCTTCCCCCCGTTTCTCCAATTACTTGTCACTGGCCGCGTCATCCTCGCCAACACTTCCGTTCTGCACTTTGACACTAGATGGAGCGCCTTTCGTCATTTGACATGCGACTCCTTGTCCGCCAAATCCCAATTCGACGCTTTGAAAGCTTAATAAAATAATTGTCCATACTTTCAATCTGCTAAAACTGCAACGAATTCTGATTGAATCAGGAACGCCACATTAGTTTTGATGTTTTAAAACTTCTCGCATGGATCGTGTTAAATTAACCGTTTATTTCGCTTAGTTATTTATTTTTTTAGGTTATCCCTGAAGTAAACGCGCCATGGATCGAACCTGGACTGTCACAAGTCGTGTATCCACCAACTGAACTCCTACGGTGTGGTAAGCAGCGCATCGACAAATGATTTCACTTTATCCCCTCAGCTTTATTCTAATCTATAAAGCCTAATTTTTGAAGCCGCGTGGATATAATATTTAGAATTGAATGACTCGCTGGACGCGAACTCAGGG